>JAODAL010008151.1:0-120007 GCA_025379985.1 Phyllomedusa bahiana | reverse complement strand
TGGCAACAGAGGGGGCATCCCTGGCTAACAAGGGGGGCACTACCTGGCAACAATGGGGGCATCTCCCTGCAAAGAGGGGGCACCTACCTGGCAAACAATGGGGGGAACCTACCGCCCAACGGGGGGGAAAACACCTCCCAACAATGGGGGCTCTACCTGGCCACAAGGGGGGGCACTACCTGGCTAACAAGGGGGGGCATCCCTGGCAACGGGGGGGGAAACTCCCGGAAACAGGGGACACTACGGGCAAAAAATGGGGCTCTACGGCAACAGAGGGGGCACTACTGGCTAAAAAGGGGGCCCTACCTCTAAAAAAGGGGGGCAAAAAATGGAAAACAAAGGGGGGTTTACCTGGCTAACAAGGGGGCACTCCCGAACAGAGGGGGCACACCGGGAAACAGGGGGGGATTCCCAAAAGGGGGAAAAAAAAGGGGGGCACTCCGGGCCAACGGGGGGCACTCCCGGGCTAACAAAGGGGGGATTACCTGGGGGCTCCCCTAAAAAGGGGGGCATCTATTTGGGCAAAGGGGGGCATTACTTGGAATAGGGGGCATCTACCTCCCTGAAAGGGGCATACTGGTTTTGGGGGCTACTACCGGCTAAAAGGGATCTACTGGTTTTCTTCCAAAACCCGTTTTTGCATTTTAGGTGGAGTGGGTGTGGCTTTTTTAAAGGGGGCGGGGCCCAACCGACAATGGGCGTGTCCATGAAATTTTTGCCCACTGCAAACCCGCTTTTTCTATTTCAAAAAGGGGGGAAATAGACTAAAAACCCCGGTAAGCTGGGATGGGGCCCGCGCCTCCCTGCTGTTTAACCCCTTTGACACCCCGTGTCTAAATGAAATGGAAAGGTGTGCATGTTTTCCCACTCCGAACGGGGGGGGCCAATAGCTAGTCGTGTGTCCCGATCACTTGTGGCAGGTAAAGCCGCTGAAGGGTTCCATTGCCCCCATTTTTCTGTTCCGGGCGGAAGTAGTAAGACGTCCTCTTTTTACACCCCAAGGCATTGTCTATGCAAGCAAGGCTTTTTAAATGTTTGTGCCCCCTAGTGGGAAGCACCCCCGGGGGCTTAATGTTAAAAAAAAATAAAATAAAAATTTAAAATGTAAAAAAAATTTAAAAGTTAAAAACACCCCCATTTTTCCATTTAGAAATAAAAAAAAAATAAAATAATCTAAGAAAAAAAAAAAGTTTTAAAATATTTTTATCTCCCAAAAAAAATTGATCTATTAAAAAAACTTTTACCCTCGCTGAATCTTAAAAAAAAAAAAAATCCAAACCAAAATTTTGTTTTTTTGGTCATTTTTTGGGGGAAAAAAAATTTATTAAAAAAAAAATCGATCAGTCCAAACTGTAGCTAAAAAGTGCGTTTTAGCCTGCAAAAAAAACCCCTCACTCAAATCCCTATCTTTTTGGTTCAAAAAAGTTTTGGTTAGAAACGGGAAAAAAAATTTTAAAAAGAAAATGTTTACATTTTTTACAGTACAAAAACATGACGAAAACCGTACATGTTTGGTATTGCTGGAGAGTGAACGCCATAAAAATACTCCCACAAACTTGGCATAAGTATGGTTTTTTTTCACATTTTGCCCCACAGAATTTTTTTTGCAGTTTTCCAGTATAGTCTATGGTACGGTAAATGACATAATTGGAAAGTTCATCTTTTCCTGTCTAATAAAAGCTCTCATATGTCTAGGTAGATGGAAAAATGAAAATTTTTATGGCTCTTTGAAGGCGAGGATGAAAAAACAACAAAAAAATATAAAAAAAGAGGCATTGTGCTACCACAACAGTAACACATCCTCCATTCCCCATGAAAGAGCCATAATGGCGTGTTCCCTTTTGGTATAAAACCCGCCTCTGGGCTCTCTAGTGAGAGAGCCCAGAGGCGGGATTTATACCAAAAATATCTGAGATGGGAACACGCCATTATAGCTCTTTCATGGGGAATGGAGGATGTGTTACTGTTGTGGTAGCACAATGCCTCTATTCTGGGGGCACTATGGCACCTGAAAAAGGCATGTTACACCTTGCAGAGGGACTGGGATTTTGAGCCATCCCTAATGTATTACCACAACTAAGTCGCCTGTGTAGCTGTGTGTATATGAATTTACTAATATAAGACGTCGGTTATACATCGCACAGCAGCAATTACATCACATTTGAGTTACGTTGTCACTAGTTTCAGGTCGGTAAGCCTGCACCAACATGGCGGCATCTTCCCGTCAAAGACCTCTGACCTTGCGTTACGTCATTGCGCTCGCTGACTGGAAATAACGTACATGAGCGTCAGCCAATAGGAAAAGCCCGGGTTCTGTTTCCAAAGTGTGGCGGAAGTGCCTACGTTTCCACGAGCTTCTAACCGCTGGAAGTTATGTCTGCTGTGTCCGGCTCTATTTCGGGCGGCCACAAGAGGAGCCTGGCAGAGCTGCTTGGTATACGTGTGAATGCATTTGTGTAGCCTGTGATACACTTCCGCATGCATCAGCTGCTGTGCCATCCTGTATAACGCACAGTATCCCCTCATATCTAATTCACCGGGACTTGTGCAGCAGTTGCGTTGCATGCTGGGAGTTGTAGTTTTATGGTAATTGCAGTGCATGTTGGGAAGTGCAGGCTAAAAACCACTATGGTAGAGTCCATTACAGTCATTGTCTGTCTAGCTATACACCCTTGTATCATGGGATTTTGTGTTTGCCATAGAGTAGGTGGGGAACAGTTGCTGAAATAGCCATAGTCACTGCAGGGCAACAACTATGCTGTCATGTGAAAGGAAATACTTTTTTAACCCGAGGTTATAATTTTTCCCTTGTCAGGTGTTGGGTTTTATTCCAAGATAGTGATGTGGTTTGTTACACCCTGTTTTTCATTTTGTATTCGTGCCAGCAAAAATACTTTCAAAACTCGGCAACATGTGGGTAAAAAATTTTTGTTTTTCTTGTGCCTTTCCCGGGCTCACAGAAACAAATACAAATGTATTAAAAACCAAAAGGGGTTTTTCCCACTTCATAATTGTTTAACATTTTAGACAAAGGGTAAAAAAGTAACCAAATTTAATTGCTGTTTTTGATTTTGCTACTCTTCGAGTTAGAGAGTTCTCATTTTCGTAGTTTACACTAGGTTCTGCTGCGCCTCTTGCCCCTGCCCCTTTGGGTTTTGGAATGATAATGCCCCGTCCTGCTATGTTTTTATTAGCAGCACGGGACTTGTTGGTTTTTACTGAAAAACTTTTCCCCTTTAAAGCGTGTAGTTGTTGCCCTGCTATTTCCCCTTTTAACAGGATCTCACAAGTAGCAGAGCTGATATCCAATCATGCGTAGAACCCCCAAAACCCCTAACCATTTTGAAGCTGGCTGGGGTTGTGAAACGCCCATCTCTCCCCTTTGTAAAATGGACTAACAATCAAGACCTTTTCAGCCTTTTTAATGTAATAATAATTGCATTCACTGAGGGAAGGGGGATCTTAAAAATTCATCAAAAGTATTAAAAAAGTTGAAGGCTTCTCATAATATTTTTTTTTTTAATTGCATAAAACTGGAAACCCCCTTTTTAAATTTTTTGTACCACCCAATGCACCTTTAAGCATCATAGAAGTGTTTTATTGTTGAAATACACTTTTTCAGGGTGGGTCAAAAAGACTGTGGAGGAATATCTGGGATCGGGGTATGTTCAAGGGCGTTTTGGGGCCGTATGTTTTGTACCAAAAAAAGCGGGTTTTGGAAACGCGCCGATCAGGGTGAAATTTCCCCAAACACGCTGGGGTCTGCCCCATTGACAGCTTTGTTAGCGGCGGTAAAATTGACATATCACTTTCCCCCGGGGGCCCTACGATATGATCGTTTTTTGTCCCGGGGGGGAGACGAGATGTAATTTGTAGTTCTCTTTGGAGCTATAATTTCCCCCGAAATTGGGCGCCTTTTTTGCCGTATAAAGCACATACAGGGCAAATAACCCGTGTGAACTAACCTGCTGTTTGTGCCCTGCTCCTAAATTTGGGCTCAAACCCTTTTTTGATTGTGATCGTTGGGACTGCACCCAAAGAGCTTTTTCTGTCCCCTTTTTTTTACGCTGGGGGTCCCAAAATGGGTTTGCATGCTATGGGGAAATGAAGGCTTCCGTTGACTATTTGTATCATTTTTTCCGTGGCAGTACGCCTAAGGTATGTTAACGGTGATTTGCGGGTGAAATTTACCCCAAAATTAAAACCCCGTGGGAAAGGGGGGCAGGGGGGGAAGCGGGGGGCCCGACACCTCGCCTGCCAAGACTTGCATTCCCAGCGGCGCGTATACGCCGCGGGTTTTAAATCCATGTAAATTTAAATTCCCCCCCGGCGGATTCGCCCGAGCGGGGAGGAGCGAAATCCATGTTCTCTAGGAAAATGTGGTTACCGTAATGACTCGACATATTCCAGCCGAAATTTGCGCACTCCGGCGCGTAATTACGGACGAAATAGCCAAATTTTTAAGCCTGTGAACATACCTAAAGCTTACATTGCAGGTTAAAATTTTTAAAATTATGTAGTACCAGTGAAAGGATCAAATGAGTGCAGTAAAAACCCCGATAAGCTAAAACCCCGGTTGAAATAAAATAATTCATGAAAAAAAATTTTCCCCAAAATTTAAAAATAAAATAAATAACTTTTTTTTTTTTTTTTTTTTTTACTTTGCAAAATTTTTTTATGTTAAAAAAATTAAACATGACCTTGTATCACGCATCGGATAAGCGAACTACAAAAATGAAAAATTTTTATGTGTTTTTCTCTTTTTCCAAAAAAAAAAAGTAGTCAAAAAAAATTCTTTGTAACCCAAAACGGTCAATAAAACTAAAAAGGAGGTGTTGTCAGTATGGGCCCAACCAAAATGAGTTTTAAAAAAATAAAAACTGCCTCCTTTTGGGCACACTTAAAGTGAATGGTAAACCCGAATGAAAGAACTTCGTGGCGAAACCCTTTTAAAAGGGGTTGTCCCCCGGGACCCCTTATTTTCGTTTTTTTTCGCGGTTTGCAGTTTTACAAACCGTTTTGAAAACGCAAGCAAGCTTCTCCATATCTTCAATAAAAAATCGTGCGCAGTCCCCCCTGCATGGATTTTTTTGGGCGTTTTTTTTTTTCACCCCGGGTTCCCCAAAAATTTTGAAAATGTTCATTCTTCTCCCCCCCCCCCCTCCCGAACATGAGGGTTGAAGGGGGACAGCTTGATCCGAAACCCCGGGCAAAAGTCGTCCCCCTGCTTTACAAAAAAAAAATCAAAATTCTTATTTTGGTCTTTGCCGTGTTTAAAAACTCCAAAAAAAAAAAAGATTAAAAAAAATGCTAAAACAAAATGTGAAAGAAATCCAAAATTACCTTTAAAACTGTAATAAAGTTTTTCATGGTATTTTTACAAGAATAATGTAACTTTTAAAAAACAAAAAAGATTCCATGGCAGAATTGCTTTCTGCTCTTCCCCCCCAAATGATTTTTAAAAACGTTGTATGTAAAAAATTTGGGTATTAAAAAATAAACCCTTTCCTTCAATAAACAAGCCTCATATGCCTTAACAAAAAAAAAAAAGCAAGTAAGGGGTATTGGTTATTAAAGGGGTTTTCTCAACAAATGATTACTTTTAACTATGGGAAGATAAATTTAAGTTTTTTTTTTTAAATATTGCTTTGTTAATTTTTTTTGGTCAGAAGGGTCTCCTTTAAGCACACAAGTTTCTGATTTTGCCATCTCTGTCCCTCACCCAACCTGTCTTTCTTATCTCTCATTGCTCTAACTGCGCCCCATGAAAACCTTCTGCAGATTCGTATTACAGTGATGGACTTTGAAACCTCTTGTTTAGCTAAAAAATCACCCTTTTGAGCCCCTTTCCGCCCTTTTTTAATTTTTAAATTTAATCTCTTGCATCCTTTCCGTGTAAAAAGGAATGGCTAGAAACAGCAGAGTGATGTGTAATCACTGCTATAGACCTACCCCAGCCTGAACCCTGTGTGATTCTAAAGCTGGCGTGGCTATGTGCAACTGCATGGTGCGAAAAAACCCCCCTTTTAAAACCCGTATAGGCCAAAATAAATCTTGGGGGGTACCTTTGAAGTCAAAAATGTTTTATTGCATTATTTTTGGCCAATAGCGTAAAGAAGGGGGGTTGGTGTTATTCTGGTTTTTATGATAATCCCGAAAAATTTTATATCTCTACTTAGGGGCCACATGTATGAAAATGTCTAGGTCAAACCACTTTGGGTTGCCCCTAGCAACCCGTCGAGCAAATTTTTCCCCGAGCACTATTAAAAAAAGGGGGCTTGATTGGCGCTTGGGCAACAAAGTGAGTTGTGACCAGACAATTTTCATAAAATGGCCTAGTAGGTAAAGGTTTTTTAAGGGTTTTCTCACTTTGCAGTTTCAAGGGCCGCACCAGTTTCCCTAGGGGATTTTGGATCTATTCTGGGGCGGATACAGTGCGAATTGCCAAACAAAGTCAATCTTTGGTAACTCGATTTAAATGTAATGTAAAATCTGTTGTCCCCCAGATGACGCTGATTCCTTCAGTATTTTCGGGGGGTTTTGTAATGAAAATAAAGTTAACGTGTTTTCTGAGGTATTTTTTCCCCCCAAAAATTTTTTATAAAGGCAGAAAATGTGTAGGGCCATTCGCATTGTTCTGTGTTATTTGGGATGTAAACGCAAAATTTTTTGCGCTTCCATGCCAAAAATCACCTGTGTGAACGTTCCTTAGACTCATTTCTGGTTTTGGGCTGTGGGGGGTTGTGGGTCCCGTTAGGGGATGTTCACCGACTTTTTAGGCACGATTTAGCTTTTTATTGCGCATTATACGTGGCGAAATGATTTCCGCAATACGGGAATCCAAGCTCTCATGGGCTAGGGGTTTTGCATCGTCCCCCCCGCGGCAATATGTACGCGCGGGGGGAGGATTGAATGTAAATGTTTCGCTGATTACCCGCGAACATGCATGTCAATGGGGGGTTTCCAAAGACCCGGCGTATTGCGGCGCGTACTTTTCACCCGCAAAACACCATGTGAACAAACCCCACGGCTTAAAAAGTAAAAAACTCCCTTTCTAAAAATTAAAAATTTAAGGGAGTATTTTCCTGGTCAACTGACTGATGGCAGCTGGGAGCGATGAGAGAAAGGAGAGCAGGGAGAGGTGTTCGGTATCCCGGGAAAAATGGGGACCCAAAGGGGGGTAGAACACAAAAAAAGGTGTAGGTCTTTCAAAAAAGTAAAAGCCAAATATGGAAAAAAAAACCCCCTAAGAGGGGTGTGTACTTTAAAAAATCTTTTAAACAATAAGTTAAAAAAATATTTTTCATATTCCCCTGTCAAACAAAGATGGTAGCCTATGGCTGAGAAACACCCAACAAAGGGGGGTACAGTCGTAAGTAAAGCCACCTTTTATACTTATTTGAGGGCAGTGTAGTGGTAAGGGCAATTTTGGAAGGATCCGGGCAGGGGCGTCTTTTTGGCACGCTTGGTGTATAGGTCAAATAGGGACTTTCAGATTTTTTCCCTTTTCCCTACCATAATTACTAACCACCTCTCTACACACCTTACTTGGTTTAGCTACAAGTGGAATGTGAAAAATAATTTTTTAGATTTATTGATTAAAGGGTTTAGTTTTTTTAAGTGCAATCTGCTTTTTGGGTTTTTTTTTTTTTTTTACGTTTTAAAAGTAGATAAAAATCTTTATCTCTTTACCAAAAGCAAACAAAACACATGTTTTGGTAATAGTCTTTTTTTATGTTTTCCCAATGCTGAAAACAAATGTAGTTAGAAAACCATTTAAAGAGGTGTCTCGGACAGCTGTTTAAGTAAAAACTTGTGTGTTCCCTGTGAATTTAAAAATTTGGAGATCTTCTCTTATAAAATTTTTTGTGTGTTCCTCTTATTTTCCTGACATGATTATCTGTAGCTGAGTGTTACCTTTCCCAAATTTTTTTGAGGGGTGCGTGCATTCACAAGGCCCATGTGCGAAAGGGTGATTCACACGTAAATTGTGGGGGCGGATTTTGCCGTATTACGGTGTGTGTACGGGGGGGGGGGGGGGGAGGGGGGAGGCGCCGGCGGTAATGAACAGTCACTTTTTCCCGCTCGCCCTATTTCGTGACGGGGGAGGAGAGGGAAACCCAAGTTCTCTATGGAACTGTGGATTACGTAAGACTGTGACGGATTCCAGCCGTATTTGTGCGCAGTACTTTTGGGCAGATGAACCCGTCCCAAATCAGCCGGGGAAAACTACCCAAACTGTCAGCATTGATTGGACAATGTCGATGCGGGGACACCATAAATTTGGCAACACCAGCTGCTGAGTAGAACCATTTCTGAAGGGGGGAAGTAAGGTTTTTGAAAGGGGTTCCCGTTATTCCAGGGAAACAAAAAGGATTTACTAATTTTTATTGGGAAAATAACCAAGTCCTCTTTAACAAGCGCCCCCAAAGGAAGTGTAATTATCTCAAGCCGGGGTTGAATAGAAGGTGCATTTTCATGTTTATGACCGGGGAAGTGGCCATGTTTTTGAAAAAAAAAAGGGATTTTAGATTTGATTTTAATAGGGTTTCTGGCTAGCAATTGTCTTTGGGAGCTAATGGTACAACCCTTTGATGACTTTGTTAGGTTTTGTTCCACGGTGATTTTTTCTCGCAATACCCCGAATTTTTTTGGTAGCACGCTTTCAGCGCGTTTTTCCCCAAACGGGGGGGGGGGGGGGCCCTTTAATATGATCGTTCGGGGAAAGTATTCGGGGAAACAATCGACATGTAACTCTCCCCCCACGCTCCAATTCGATCGTTTTTTACAACGGGGGGGGATGGTAATCCATAGTCTTATGAGAGTATGGTTTTCGAATTGTGGCGCGCATTTCGCCGCTTTTGGAGCAAAATACCCCAAATAAGCGTGTAACAAAAAATTTAGGCTGAACAAGGATTTTACTTCCCAGTTTATTCTCCCAAAGAGATAAAAGGGTCCCTGAGATAATGGAAACCGCTGTCCTTTGCCCCCAGCCCCCAATAGAATGCACATTGTCCAAACGAGACTCTTGGGGGAATCGGAAAGTGAAGTATCAAAATTAGTAAAAATTTCGTAAATTGGGGGCCTTAAATTGGGCCCAAGTGTGATAAGAAATATGGAGTCATTCCAATCTTGCCCATGATGTGTGCAATAAAAGGGTGTTTATTTATTCCCTGGGGTATTAGTACGGGAAACGTGGATTATTGGCTCCTCATTACTTGAAATTCCATAAATCTGTACCATAAATTTTCCCTTTTTCAGAACAGCCTAAGAGAAAGGACGGGAAAATGAATCCAGCAAAAAAAGCCTGCAGGAGTGCCCTTATTGCTAGCTTGTCAATGTTAATCAGTTTTGTTAGAGGAAGAAAAAAACCCGTTTGAGGACGCAGTTTACACACAATAGTAAAATGATTTGCATACCGCAAAATAAAAAATGGTTTGCGGATTCCAGTTTTACTCATAGAGGAACCTTTTTGGTAGTTCACAGGCGTTTACGGCGCTAACTAGCGCCCAAAAACATGGGTGTTTGAAGTACGCCTGCCCAGCAGTATTTTAAAAAGGGGGGGAGCCGCCCCGTTCACGTTTTATTTTTCACGGGATTAAGCCGTGAAGAAGTGCTGTCGCTTCTTTTCCGGGGACAGTATGCCCTTTTTGAAAACTTGGGAGAGACGGATGTAATTCATAGTCCTTGAGGTTTGAATTATTGTAATTTCGGGGGGGCTTTTTTGGGGTATTGCAGCGCGATTACGACCGAAAAAGCCCCCCAGTTACGCCAGGTAACATCCTTTTAAAAAAAATTTTTCATTATCTGGATCCTTAAGGGGTATTCCCATCTGATTAGTTTAGACCCGAGGGAAAAGGAAATAAGACTTTTGCCAATTTTATTGCTTTCTGTTTTTTTTTATTTTAAGATAAATGGACAGGCCATCCAAAGGATATTTTTTTTAAAACCCGTTTACCCGGAAAATATTTTTTGAATTCTTTTTTGGCTCTTTTTTTTTTTTTATTTGCCATCCTATGTAAATTAAAAATTGCATATAAAATTTGTCCCCTGGCTGTGTGAGGCTTTTTTGGCAGGGCAAAAATTTTACTTCAGCTATGCTTTCTTAAATAGTTTCGTTACAAATGTGGTAATGACTTAATGAATGTTATTTTTTTTCCCAACAGGGGTGGATAAATACAAAAGGAAATAGGGGAAATTTTTTTTGGTTGGGGGTTTTCTTCCATTATCTGGTAAATTCTGCTATTTTCATCAAGCGTCCTACGTGAGTTTTCTTCAGATCCACAACGGGAAATTTAGGAATACGTAAAAAAGGGAAATTTTAAAAAAAAAAATTTTTAAAACCCCCCTGTAATTAAAAAGAAAATAAAAATATGTAAAAAAAACAAATTTTTTATGGTAGTGTGCTTTTATAGCAGTCCTCATCTCCTGTTGGTTTAACAAGTTCTTTAGTTACAGACCGTTCACTTGCTCTAGCACTGGGTGGGCTGGTGTTTTTTCTGCTGGCTATCGGATGGAGCTTTTTTTTTCAGTCTTGGTCCCTTTTCTTAGAAAAACTTTTAACCAGGGGGCGCTTGTACCACTTATCAATGTGAAGACATATTGATGTGAAATTTCCAAAGATAACAATAACTAGCAGTTTAAAGTGTTTTGGCGCGTGTTAGTTTTTCTCTTTGCTGACCTTCTCATGACGAATACGCTTTGCTAGCTCCAATTTTATGTCGGGTATGTACTTGGACGTGTATTGTTTTTTTATACCCTTCCATCTAAGTTTCCTGTAACAGGCACAGCTAGGAATAGGGTCGGGGAAAATTCAGTCATGCTGTAGACCCCCCACTGCCTGCACAGGAGGTGAACCTGAAGAATTGTGAAGAGGCAAGCAGGGCAAATGCTTTAATATATTTTAGTTTTTATTATTTTTCATTAAAAAAGCTTTTTTGGAAAAAAGGTAATAACCCCTTTACAAAAAATTAAAATAGTAAAATACAAAAATCCTTGAGTAAGTGCTTAAAATAAAAGTAGCCCTTTTTGGGGCCCAAAAAACAAAAAATTTTATATAAAACATTTTCATGTATCAGTAGGGAAATAGAGGCAAAATTTGGAAAGCAAATTGCGGGGAAAAAAGGAGAAATAAAAAGATAAAGCAGGGGAGAGTGAAACAAACGACAGGGGTGGAAAAAGGAGGGAAGGGGGGGGTCCAAAAACAGCTCCTCAGAATAGGTCATTGTCCCTTTTCTTTCCCGACCCCAGCATAAGTCAGGTCTGAAAAGGGGACCCCTATGGGGGCAAAAGGAAAAACTTTTACCCTCGTTTGGGTTTTAAAGTCTCTTGAGCTTTTTGATGTCATCACAGTTATGAGAGAAGTAAAACATCATCATACCACACCCCCGTATGTGGGGAGTTGGTATGATGGATGGAAGATAATTCCTCATAGATGGATGAGATGGGGTGCTTTTATGGAGAGTTCAGAAGTCATATTCTTTCAAAAGGCATTAGCGGCCTATTATAGTCAGTGGTGTGCTTGACAGATAAAGATGTGTGATAAAGTAATAATTAAGAGTTTTGACAGTCATCAGTCTTGGGCTGAAAAAGCTTTTTTGGTTAAAGAGTATTCCTGGGAAATAAGATGAAAGAGGTTTACCACCTTTGACAATCTCTTCTTGTGCGCGACAACGTATGACGTGACGAAGAAGGCTGCTTCCGTATAGTCTCCCAACAAAGATCTCTACAATCATAACTCTGGGCATTCCCTCTAATGTATGTGAAAATAAGAGTTATTTGAACCCCGTCGTAAAAGGGAACAACGCACCGAGCTGAATTTTGTATTGTACCAAGTGCCAGGCCTGAAATAGTGGAGCATGAATCGAGGATTCTCCTCTTAAGAACTTCTCTCCTTATAATTTTCAGTGTGTGCGAGACTGATATTAGGTACTCTTGCGATCTATTTTGGCAATGTTGACCAAATTGCTGCCATTTCCAACATATGTCACATCTAGCAAATGTAACTATTACATCATTAGAAATCCCATACATAACTGCATAATCAAGTACAACTAAAGCGTTTAGTGATCTACACTAAACAATTGTAGGACAAAAACACGACATAGGCGCATTCTTCATCAGCTTTAATATTCAACTCTGTGCTGCCCTGAATTTTGACAATTCTGTAGCCTTTGAAATGAGTATTCAGATGATACCATGGCAGTATACGTAGTCGGCTTAATTAGACCAAACCGTCGTCGCGTTACCTCACACTTAGACTGTTTTTAATAGCCCTCTGGTAAATAACGTGTTTACTTGCAATAAAAATATTCCAGTCTTAAGTATACTGGTCGGCAATGAGCAAAATTGGTATACAGTCATGGCCAACAAGTGTTTGAGAGACAACAAATTATCTATCTTTCACATGAACTTGTTGACCCCTCTGTTTTTATTTGTGTTGTTTTGTCAGATGTTTTTAATCACATACCGCAGAAATACAGGGCGTGCGAGCAGATTCAATATATGACTAACTGAGCCAAAAAAGCTTTTAATTAATAGAATGATTAATGCAGCAAGTCAATATTTGCAGTGTTGACCCTGCTTCTACAGACCTCTGCAATTCGCCCTGGCATTCTCTCAGATCGAACATTCTGCCGCAAATCACTGACTTGATCAAGCAGTCCAATTACTTGCCCAATCAAAATGCGTGTGCTTTTGCGGTCACAATTTGTTAGGTTTTCTGTTTGAGTCCACATCCAACACCAAAACCGTCTCATATGATTAGCCACAGTTCTATCAATGGATATATAAAGATCTGGGGACGTATTTTCCAGGGCGCATGAGACCCAAATCTCTGTTTTTCTCTTCCCTGAGGCCCATTCTTAGTGAATCACCTTGATGCTTTTATGGCAAAGGTGCTACCATCATGCCGGAGGAAAACAGGCATTGTTTAATCACCAAACTGCTCAGTGAGGACGTTATGGGAAAATTCGTCTTTTCTGGAGAGACAATCTGGGTACTCAGTCTTTCTTTTCATGATGGTTTGTTTAGATCCAACGACGGTTTTGAAGTTAGCCCGACGGTGCCCCTAGGCTAGAAAGCAACCCCACAACTGAATATTTCTGGATGACGTTAACAGTTGAAATGAGACAAGACTGGTGGGTATCCCGCACCGCAGAGTCTCTGTCTCCGAACTTAGCGTGTTTTTTCCAATGGTCCAACAATTCGGAAGAGGGATTCATCATAGAGATATGCAACTGTTTCCCCCTCATCTACAGCAGTCCACTCCCCTGGGAGCCCTTTGCAGAAAGCATCATCTGTCCCAGATGATTTTTTTTCTGAGAGCAAGTGCTTCTTTATGCTGCCCCCTTGTCACAGCCCTTGGCTCCATGAGTCTGCCGCGCCTTCACAGTGCGTGATAGATGCACTAACCACACAACTTCTGAGCAACCACTGCACTGTCTGTGTAGTCTTAGCCACCATTCTAGAAAGCTGAAACACTCTAACAGAGACGGTCCTGATGGCTTGCTAGTCTTTCTCTGGTGCCCTGGAGCCTTTTGTGGCAAACAATAGAAACCCTTCCCCCCACTCGCTCCCCCCCCCCTCGCCATTGAATGTCCTGTGATTGACCGATAGAACTATCGTTCGACTGAGTGCAATCTTTCCTAGCTTCGATACTCTTCCCTGTTAGAGCAATTGTTGCATTTTTGACAGTGCACATGATGACTGCACTGTTATCGTTTAGAGCTAACCATGGTTATCAGAAGGAAAAACAATGATCCAAAGCACCAAGCCTCCTTTTAATTCTACACAGATTGGTGTGGTCTCACCACTAATCAATTGAAAGATTGCACTCTCTCCAACCTGTCCTCATCAACACACCTCACACACTGTGTTAATGGAGCGAATCCGGAAACGATGTAGCTGGCCTTTTAAGGCAGGCCTGCCATATGAACTTGAAAGTGTTTTGGGATAAAGGTTCATTTCTCGCTAGGAAAGCTATTGGCTTTGCAATTAATTTGCTGTTCAAGCTGATCACTCTTTATAACATTCTGGAGTATATGCAAATTGCCATTAAAAAACCTGATGCAGTAGAACCTTTGTAAGCAATTATAACATTGTATCATTCTCAAACTTTAGCCGATACTGTACAGGGCCAGTAACTAGAATTATGCAAAAAAAACAAACTAAAATTCCAACAAACTACATCTGTATATTGGGAAGGTTGCTCATGAACAGCCAATTATGTACCTGCTATAAGGTTTGCACATAGGTAAGTCTTGGATGGCAGTAAAGTGCACCCAGCTGGCTTGCACCTTCAAAGCACACATTACAAAGTACTGACACTGCACTGCCTTCAAAAATGACAAAACATAAGAAAAGTTAAGTGATAATATTTTGCGATCACAAATATCAACAAGCTACAACTTCGAGCTTCTAGGACCTCATTGTTCTTTTGTTCAAGTAATCTACTAAAACGTCATGGTTTTTTTCCTCTTAAGGCTGAGTTTACACGCCTCTCATTGCGGGATGTTATTTCCCCACTAATTATCGCCGTGTGTATATGGGGTGGACAGCGGAGGGGGGTGCGTGTGGGGGGCCCATAACTCGCTTTATTCTCAGGCACGTACACGATCGTAAATATATTGACGGGCACTTCTCCATCGCAGCCTACCCCGCATGCACCGATATTGTTCAAGCAGGAGAGAGACGTAAATCCCATAGTTCACTATGTGAAATTGTGGATTAATAAATGACTGGGACGGTAATCTCGCCCCATATGAGTCGCAGTACGGCGCGAAAAATAAGCGGCGAGGATACGCCCAAATAAGCCGTGTGATCAAAGCCTTGAAGAGCAACCTGTCAGGCTGGTATCAACAGCGCACGCTAGCAGAAAAGAGCATGCAGGAGATTTCCCGTAGTCGCCAGTAATTGGTGGGTTTACCCTGAAAATGATTTAAGGCGTTTTTGGAGTGAGCAAAACATCCTGCGAGTAAAGTCCGAGTCAGGAGTTACTGAGAAGCCTTAGGCTCATGTTCACACGCTTTAAAATGGGACGTATTTCAGTCCGTAATTACGCGCCGTACTCCGCGAATTACGCTTGTAAATACTGCCCAGTTCATTAAGGTACATCCACAGTAACTCATAGAAGACAACGATGGATATACGTCTCCTCTCCCGCTCAAGGCGAATCCCCCGCAAGGGAGAGAGTGGGGGGATAAGAGACATGATCATTTATCTAGTGAGCGTGCATACGCGCCGCTAGTAATGATAGCTCTAGAGGGCCGGCGGGGAGCTACCCCCCACCTCCCGGCCCCCAATAGTCCACAAGTGCCCTTAAAATGCGGGGCGTAATTTTTACACCCCGCAAATAAGACCGGTGTGAACATAATAGCCAGTTACTGGGTTTATGAAGCAGTCACTAAAAGACTTACATTCGTGAACATTTATTTCGATAGGCCCACACAAATTTGCGGGTATAAACAGGAACTTGCGTTCTTCACAAGTCGCAATATTTTCAATGGTCCGTATGCCTTCACAAAATTATATATGAGATATTTTTTTTTTATATTAGATGAAGGCTGACCACCTCAAAAGAAGTTTGCAGCATGAGAGACGCTCAACCTCCATTCTCCCACCTCAGAACTTGTACAGAAAAGATCACTGGTATTTGTATAAAGCATTAAGAGTTTTGTCTAATGCCCCCAAAAACTTAGAAAACGAAGCACTCCCGTCAATGGGTATAATATCTAAAGGGGATTATCCTTAGCATCATTTTGTCTGTGCTGCATTTTTGTTTTTCATTACAGAAATCCAGGCTGTTTCGTCCGCCTCACCAAGCTGTGTTTCTTAACTGAAGGAGAAACCTCATCCCCATCCCCCTCACTGTTTTGTGTCACAAAACACAACCCGGGAAGTCCAGCGTGAATAATGTTGTGAAATCAGATGGGGAAGCTGAAAGCAGCAGCTTTACGCTTCCATCCCCCCTCCCAGTGTGCATACCAATCCACCTCACTGTGCCTCCTAATTGTGTGTGTAATACAGACAGGCAGCCGGGGAGGAGAAAAGAAGGCAGGGAGAGAATGCGCTTATGTATTACACACAAACGGCAACTTGGCCTCGCCCATAGTGTGTAATACACAGACACAGCCGAGGAGGAAAAAACATGTATAGGCAGGGAGGGAGGAAATGCGCGCAAATTATTACCCACGATTTACGGACTACTGTAGCCTGAGCCGCGAAATGTGTTGTACAATATCAGTTGCAGGCAAGCCGAGGGAGGAAAGAAGCCATGGGAGGATGCGCCATTATTCACACACCATTACGGGCTACTACCACGCTTAGCGCAGGAAGGAATGCACGTCTCCGGATTAGACCGGAAGGGCCGGCCGCGAGAGTGTCAAATTAGAAAGCCGGCAGTAGGGATAAGAATACGGAGGAGGATCGGGAATCACGACCGAAAAAGACACGAGGGTAAGTATGTTTACTGAAACACAGAATAAGGAGGAACAGAAGAAAACTAACAGCTTTTGCAAATCTGACATCCAATTGCGAAAGATTTTTTGTTTATTCTCACTAGAGTCCCCTTATTCGAATACCGACAATTTAATTTAAATGCATCCAGATGATTAAAGCAGCCAGCGATCACTCTGTATAACAAACGGGAATGGGACGTGACAATGTCAGCAATCACTGTCCTTGGCGTATTATGTTCACATGTCTGATTGGTGAATGTCGCGCTTGAAATGGCACTGACATTCAAGCAATCATGTGGCTCGACTTGGATGCAAACAGAATATCGGACAACTCTGTGAGCTGAGACGCATCCAACACGACATATCAGCAGTAGTATGAAAGAATGAGTTCATTTTTAGTTTTGTAAATGTTTTTCTTTGATTCTTAAATCTGGATTCTAGCATTTTTAAGGTTGTTTTGAGGTAGTTGGAAAACATACTTTAAGTGTATGTTGCACACACAGTCTTGATGATCTTGAAAAACATCGCATCAAAAACACAGCGGTTCGAGATTGGATCCAAACACATCCAATGCGTATCGCTAAACATGCCAGGTGAGTGTTATGGATGCTCTTTTGGCTGAGCAGCAGGAATTGCACCGCATCTTGTTTTTTCAATAGACTCTCTGCTGCGTCTTTCCAGACCAAGGAATTATGACATGCTCGATTCTTCTCTTGAGATAGAACAGGAATCTGAGAAAGAACGGATACCAAGAGACGCAATTAAACACACAGTCGAGCGATCATTATCGTCCTGAACGCTCGTGTAAGGTGTTTTAACACCATTGAGCAAGCGCAGTTTTCAAATTCACAACTGAGCCTATTGTTTAGAATAGCAATAGTATTGAGTTCATGCTTAGAGTAGTCCGACAAACGACACCAGAACACCATAGCAAATAACTTCTCAGATGTTTCACAAACGACGGACTCATCAACAGCCAAATGTGAACCATACCTTAAACATTTTACTGGATAGTTGTTTCATACAGATTAATTAACAGTATTTATAATTTTATCCATTTTCTAATTATGTCTGTGGTGGTCTAATGCTCGATACTGGTACTTGTAAACTATACCCAACTCCGAAGGACAAATTTAGGTGAGGCACATCTGTTTTATTCCCTGTAACTTGCCATTCAGAAGGGTCTTGAGAAAGTTAAGAGACAACAGCCCTGCAGAGGAGCGCTCCAAGAAAGTGGCAACAACCAGTGGATGAATTAACATTTAACTTTGTCTAGTATTTATTTTTACTATACTATAATGGTCTTTAACCTGTTGTACAAAACACTAACAACTCATAGAGGCCCTGTTCCACACGCACAGACATCTCCGCGAAGTTTCGATGACGCGGTTCCGAGCGGCCATAACCTGATCCAAATCGCACCTATTCTATTAAAACATGGGTTTCCCTATTGCGAAACCGCCGTTAATATTCAACGCGCAGGTTCTAGTTGAAATGAGACCTCACGATTAGTGTTGACCACCGGTGTCGCCGAGCGCGTCGGCGCGGTTTGCCCACTCCTGCCTACTAAGTTGCATGGGGGCAAACCCTCGCCGCAAAGTCCGTTGCCCCAAACCATCCCTCCAACCTGTTGCGCCGCGACCACTAGGCCAGCAGGCGCCCCTGCCCCAAACCCGGGTCGGAGAGCGCGAGATTTTAGCGGGCGCGATGCAACTGGGGCATAGCCGCGGCCGAACACTGCGCACCAAATCCGTTCGTGTGCAACGGGGCCATTAGAATTTTGCGTAACAAACTGTTGCAGTTTTCGTCAGGCACTCTGGGCAATTGGTTTTGTCTAACAGCTTGACAACCAGAATTTAACCTTCCACTGCTAAACACCAAGGTGAGATTCGATTTTCCTCTTTCCCTTTTTTTTTATAAGCATCAGCACTTGGCAGAGATCAAGCCGTACACGTTGAACTTCTTGCCACCAAATATACTGGTGCTAAAGCAGCCGTGTCTAACATCCAGAAGATTTGTCATAATGTTATTGACAGGGCAAGAACGACAAACAGTGCTGAACCAGGACAGAGGTAAGCCAAGCGTAGTACTGAGTAAATGGTAACGGTTGTGACCACTCCTTTCAAAATCCACATATAATACTAGATCTCGATCGTCATTATAGTCCTATATCACTGTTGTGGTTGATGAAGCTCAGGCACACAAACATGCTCTCACTTACCAACACCTGATTCTCTTGATACAAACTATGCCTCAAGCTAACTTTGATTCTTTATACTTATGTGACGACCAATACAAGAAAGTAAGGGTGATTGTTCACACACAGCGAATTTGTGGCGTGAGGTAAACTTATGAAGCAATACTGTTGGACTAGCCGTATACGCCTATCCAAATTATCGCTGAAAACACTGATTAATACAGCATCTCATTAAGATGACTGTTAAAAGTACATCTACGAGACAATAGAGAAGTATTGGACGCAAAACAATCAGCACTCCGACATTGAAAGTACATGTGCTCTACAAGCATGCGTCCTTACTTCAATAGTAAATTAGTAATGGGCGTTAGCACCAGCAAAAAACACCCGTGTGTACGTTCCCCCTGACACAATTTTGCTGAAATCCTAGGTCATGTGGCCACTAACTAAATTCCAAATCTCCTTAGTGCCCTACCATTGAGATACCATACAAAAAACGTCACATGTAAGACCATATCCTATGGTGATCTGGATCCACAGAGTTAGAAGCATTGTCTGAAGACTCAAACAAATTCTCTTAACGCGGAACCCAATTTTCTTTTGTCCAATCCACCCCAAGAACATTTTTTTTTTATTTTTCTAAGTACAAGAACGCGGCAATTAAACAGTTCTAAGCTTATGATTGCTTATTTGACCAGTTCAAATATTTCTTTCTTCCCATAATACATAGAGAGGCTTTAGTTCTCTTTGTTGTCATTTATTTGAAAGTTTTCTTTTTATGTTTTTTTGCACTAAATGTAACGTTATATTTCAAGGTATTGAAACAGCATAATAGAGAAAGGAAACGACACATTGACAAGGATCACAAAGTTACAGCAAAAAAACAATTTCCATATAGAATAGCGATCTAATTCAATGCAGGTAAAGATACAGACTTATAATACTGCTAAAGAAATAGTAAGACATTAATATGGAAGGTTATTTAATCGGGACCTGTGCAAAAAGGAAAAAAAGAGGTGAAAATAAAAAGAAGAGAGAAGGAAGAGAAGTCTGGAACCTTGAGCGTAGAAAAAACACGAGAGGTAGATCAAGAAGAAGGATAAAAGAAAACCAAGAAAACCTTGCCCTATCGCCAATTCCACCAACTATTGAGGAACATGTACTTAGAAAAGCCATCTAAAATAATTACAGGCAGATCCCGTGACTTTCTATTGTTCGACATTACACCTTCTGTCCCTATTAGCAAACAGAGGACTGAACTACGTCAAGCCAGGACACGCAACAAGCGGTCCAGGCGCTGTATGAATGACTCAGGAGATTCGCAGCACAGCGCTACGCTACACGGGTCCTGCGTCCGGGGCACTGGCTAAGCTATGGCCCGGGCACCGGCGGTGACCTATACCTTCCTATACCTGCCTATGAGGGGACCTATACTTGCCTATAGCCTGCCTACCCCTGCCTATGAGGGGACCTAATACCATGCCCTTTTTTTTTTTTGATTAATGAGAGGACATAACCTGAGCCTATGAGAGTGGGGTTGGGACGTGGAGCGCTATACCTGCAAGGGGTCCTATACCTGCCATATGAAGGACCATATAACCAGCCTATACCGAGCCTATACCGGCTCATAGGGGACATACACCTGCCTAGAGGGGACCATATAAATGCTATGCTATAGCACAACCAGCCGGACAAAACCGGTTCCATTGGACATCGGCACTAATAATAAAGAGATTTTTTGATTTTAAACAGGAGCAAAAAGGAAAGAGGGCGGCAGACACTGAGGTATGGTCCTGAACAAATCAGCCCGACCTGGTCTTAGACCCTTGGATCCAAATCAAACGATCGATGGATCTTAGAGTATAAGTACAGCTAGTTACATGCACAGGGCTGCGAGTTTATCTGAGTATTCTATCAATATGATGCATAGAAGTTGACTAATGCTATGCAAGTAATCAATAGGTAGCGTTAAAGATCCGTGCTGAGAAGAATCCATTTTCCCGGTACAAAGGTAAGTATTCTAATGAACCTGCTGCAAACCAACTAGCCCGTCTCAAAGTCATATATCAAAATCACACCAGTAGGTGAGCTTAGTTGGCGGGAGGATAAAAATTGCCAGATTAAGAGCTGGAGATGACAAAACGGATAAGTTTTTAAAACCTTTTATCTGCGCCTCTGTGTCCTTTTCCTCTGCCAAAACCATGAAAGGCAATGACTTTTTAGAAGGCAAATCCTATTACATTTATGTTTATTAAATTAAAGATTTGCTACGTGGTATTATAGACATATCTATCTTTGTGTACGAGCTTCTAAAAAGGTAAAACCGCTTAACCCTCTGTGCATACTTGATATAATCACTAGTTTCTAAGAGTGGAGAAAAGAAAGGCGAAAAGCTCAGGTGGGAAAGAAATCGAATAGAAGATATAGCAAGGACAGAACAAATGAGAATGAAGGCGGACACAGACTTCTCACAGCTTAACTGCGAGGAAGCGAAGAACAAGTACAATCCCTAGAGAGCCAAGAAAAGCTCCAAAAGACATCTTAAAAGTGGGAATAGGAATAACTAAATCTGGACATTTAAAAACCCAACTACGCCTAGATGGAAAATAACAACAAATTAGAAACTTTCACACACAGAAAAGGAAAGCATATAGTCTGAAACATTAAAATACTTATTAAAAAAAAGAAAGATGACTAGATCAACCTAGTACAAATAATTGGGAATAATCATATGGCAGCAATATGTTCCCCAGGCAAAAGAAACGAAGATCCCTCCCTGTCCCCAGAAACAGCTTCTCTTTGAGAAAATTAAACAATGATACAGGGAGAGGACCAGTAAGGCTGCCTCCCACGCAAAGGACAATACCGGTTGTTATCCGAGCTGGTGTAGTGTCCGTTTTGTGTGCTGCTGCACACCATGAGCGAGACAAGCCCTCCCCATCACATTGGCTTGCAATAGATTCCCTGCAGAAAGCCACGACGGAAGATTGTGATCAAGCGCACAATGTTCTAATTGCGGGCCCCGTGGCGAAATAAACTGCCGGGCGGAAAACCGCGTCTGCAGTGGGACTGCTGCAATGGGTTTTCTCCATAAGCCACCATTGTAGCTACATTTTTCTGCCGATTTTTTACTGCGGTCTGCAAAGACCGCAAACCGCCCTGAAAAACCATCCGAGGAAAACCGTCTAAGCCGTGGAGACATACCCACTGAAATAAAGTAGAAGCTCTGCATCAACAGAATATAACAGGGCACCATAGTGACAGGCTAACAACAAACTTCCACATAGTGATGCCACATAGAGATAAAAAAGAAGAAAAAACAGTAAATGTGTGTATACCAATAATGCAATATGCAGTAAGAATCAAGTGAGAGGGTACACTGCAACCTAAGTCTTGGAACAGTCTTCACACCCAAAGCAGTATAGAAAAAAAGGTAGACTCGGAGTAGCAACAGTAAATGAGAAGATGGGAACATTAATCGTAAGACAACTCAGACTATCAACATTAGGTGTGAAAAATGCCAAACTGCACCGCTGTCTGCAGTAAACCCAACATTACATACAACAGAAGATAGCCCCTCTGGTCTGAAAAAGATCCTCAAAAGACATCTATGGCCCTTACTAAAAATACAGCAAAAGACAGGTGTGACAAACAAACCGTATCATTACATGATTAATGACATTGCAAATATGTGAGAGCAAAATTAAATATAATGCGGCAAAATAAAACAAATTTCAGAACGCATCAAGGGGTGACACGTTGGATGTGCTGTACAGAGCAGCATAAATGCCATTAAAAGTATTTTTGAATAAGAAGAATCTTTTGGAAATGTGAAAATACAATTTGCCCTTGAATGTTTTTTGGGGAAAATTGGAGCGCACTAAATATGCTGGGTTATTAAAAGGGTGCTACAAGTGTACTAAAAAAAAACGCAAACGGCAAAGGAAAAAAACCCCACAAAAACAACCGTGCACAACCAATTATGTAAATTATACCAGACGTGTCTAAAACCACAGTTCCGTGAACCCTTCTGGGTAAAGGCTCTGAGAAACCGATGTTGTCATTATCTCCATGTGGGCCACGATGGGATCTTCTAGACATTTTGACATATGACACATAGATTTTCGGCTAGAAATATCTCTTCCTGCTGTTCTGAAGAGCATGACCAAGATTTATTCCTACTCGCTAACCTCTAGCTCGTCTAATTCTCCCCTACATCTATAATTGAATATCCAACCAAGCATCTGTAGACCACCTAGATCGTTGTGTTGGCTCTATGGATGCTCTCCCACACACCATCCAGCAGCCATAGCATGCTATTGATGGATGATACAAAGTAATTTTTTTTTTAACTTTTTTTCTTTTTAGCCAGAATCATACCAATCCTTAAAATAAGGTTAATGTGTAATTTGTGCCACCCAATAAATTGTAAAAATGAACACTGCAACCTCCAAACAAATTGTGTTTGCGGGTTTTTTGTGCTTTTTTTCAACCCCACAGCAAAATGTTTTTCTTGTTTTCCTTGTTTTTGTATGGTGCATGAAATGATACTAATAAAAAAAAATACAACTCAATCTCCTAAAAGTAAACCCTTATACGGCTATGTTGACAGAGAAAAAAAGGTTATGGCCCTTGGTAGACATGGATGGGAAAAAAAAAATCAAAAAACAAGGATCACAATACTTCTTTTGTCAGTGAGGCAAAAAGACTCCATTCATGACCTGTGGATGAAGGCAGGGGGCTCAGCGGTCTGACACCTGGACCGTGCCTATATGCAAAAGTGGTCATACTTTATATCACAGCTGTTTAACACCTTAGATGTCGCAGAGAATACTGACCAATGCTTCTAAGTGGTTTTAGAAGAGTTTGCCTTGTTCACCCCTTAGTCACCCCCTACGATGTATTTACAGGGATCTGATAGGTTTACATGGTAATCAGGACTACGAAGCATGCTCCCAAGCTCGATCCTTTTACTTATGTTTTTTAGCCCTGCCAGAGGTAAGTCCAGTATGTTCGTGCCGGCATTTAACCTGACAGGTATAATATCATAATGCCTTACAAAGGTAATAGTGATTGTATTGATCATGTGAACAATCAAATGACTGCATGTTTAAGGCCCCTACTGGGACAAAAAACTAATAATAATAATAATAATAATAAAAAAAGTAAATAAAAAAGTAAAACCTATATGTAATTAGTATCGCTGCAGCTGTAACGACCGAAATGATAACATTATCACATTATTTATCTCACAATGTGAACAGCATAAAAAATTAAATAAAAAGCATTGCCAAAATTTCAATTTTTTGCTATTTAAAAAAAACAAAAAAAAAAACATATTAGCAAGCTATTAAAAAGTTTTCTGTACTTAAAAATGGTCCCAGTAAGACTAAGAGTATCATCCTGCAAGAAAAGAACCAAGCCTCTCATTACAGACTGTGTACAAAAACATCAAATGTTATAGGTCTTGAAATATGGAAACACGCAAATGAAATATTTAATTTAAAAAGTGTTTTTAGCGTGCAAAGGTGAAAAAATAAAAGCTATATAATGATGGCATTGCCATAATCGACTGACCCGTAAAATAAAGTTATTACATTATGTTTACCATTTGATGAATGCTGTAAATTTAAAATGCAAAAAAACTGAATTGTGGTGGAATTAGTGCTTTTTTTTTTCCAGTCCTCTGAAAGAATAGTTGTATCATGTTTTCTACTACAAATAATGTAACCTCGGGGCCAGTCACAGATGATAAAAAAAAAAAAAAAAAAGATCAAAAAGATTAAAATAAAAGCTTGCACCCTAAAATAGCACATGCAGCTGGTCCCCACTAAGCTCCATCAATGGAAAAATAACATTTTAGTGACACAAAAAATTACTTTTTTTCGTATTCAAAGCTTTTATTAAAAGTTTTAAATGTTTTAACAGATGAGTAGGTATCAGTAAAAAAAGGAATATTATAGAATATTATAACAAGGAAACAACTATAAACAACACAGTGACGGATACAGGAGGCTTATTTCCTACAAGTGTGCCATGGTACATATTCTCACAAGAGGACCAGAAGCACAAGGTTAAGAGGTTACCATCTGCGATAATAGTATAAAAACAAACTGGAAGTTAGGCATAACAGTATTAGCATGTCAATGACATAACACGGTACGGTGAAGATCAGACCAGTCCGCAACTCAGAGGAAGGTGTCTATCGTAGCATATCAGATCACCTTATGTAGAACGGGTCTAGGAGGGTGGGTGGGAGGGGGAAGGGAGGAGAGAAAAGGGAGGGAGAGAGACCCTTGAAATCTGTAATATAGAGTCCGGACAAGTATGCGGATACAGGACTGTAGAGATGGAAGCCTATACAGCGCATCATTATGTAATCCCTCTCCCAGCTGTCAAAGAAGAGAAACAGAAAAAGAAGGGAACTCAAGAAAAAAAAAAAGGGGGGGAGGGGAGAACCAGAAAAGGGAACTGGGAGCATCCGGAAAGGTGCAAGTTCAGACCAGAGGAAGAGCGTTAGCCTAACTAACAAGGGAATGGGGAGGAGCCAATCAACATTACTGGAAAGAGCGATAGAGATCAGTCTGACAGACGTTGATCCAATCACTCCAAGTTGCCCAGAACCTACTGGACTGTAGGGGGGATTCGTTCCTGAATTCCTCAAGCTGCTGGAGCTTGTGAATTTCATCGAACCATGATGAAATGGAAGGGCAGGAGGTTGACTGACAGAGCTGGGGAATAAGCATCCTAGCCGCCAGAAGAAGGAACCAAAGCAAATGGAACCTAAGGGAGGAGGCAGGCAGTGGTGTGTCCAGGGGCGTTGCTAGGGTCCCAAAACATCCGGGGCTCGGGCCCTTAAGTTTTTCTGAGTAGGGCTGGGTGCACACGGAATTTTTTGGCATCTCATTGTGAACTGGCGGATGTATATTTACAGAGAAAAGCCTTTGTATGTAGGCTCAGGAGAACTAATAAGTGTTTAAACACGCAGTTACATTTAGTGACTTACGGGAAAGACATCTCTAAAGAGTTGTTTCTTTCTCTTTTTTCTCCATCTGTCCCAGACGCCATGATGACTTCTCCCGTCCAAAATCTCTTCACTGAAAAAATTTACAAAAACAAACATCTTAGACTCCTCATTTTATCAGCATTTCTCTACAATTTCCTATCTCTGTAAAAAACCCCCCAAATCTATAGTGCCCCAAATGGTAATAATTACCCCCTTATAGGTAAATATTTTCCCCCTATATCCAAGTTACTGCTCCCTCAAGCCAGGTTATTAGCCCTCATATCCAGGTTACTGCCCTCTGTACTAGGTTAACTGCCCCCTTTTTGGCAGTAATATGCCCCCATAGCCACATAATATGCCCCCCTGTAGCCAGTGAAATGCCCCCCCTGTAGCCAGTGATATGCCCCCCTGTAGCCAATGAATTTTCCCCTTACCTAATAAAAATAAAATAAAAAAACCTACTTACCTCTGCCCAGTCCGCTCATCCAGGTCCTGCAGCTTGAGAATGGTGTAAGCAGAGGGATGTTATCATGCTAAATTTAGCCCGTCTCGCGGGGCCCGGGACCTCCAGAGCCCCGCAGAGCTGCCGGCTTAGAGGATCCCAGCGTCGCAGGGGGGGTGATGAAAGCGGAGCATCACACCCCCTGCGACGCTGACCTGTATGTACAGCGCTTACCAAGCACCGTACATCCAGGGGGGGAAGACAGGACGGGAATGATCCGTCCTGCCTCTTCCCCGACTCTGACTGCGCGGCCGATGTGAAACGGCCATGCAGTCAGAGAGATCGGTGGGCGCCGCCCGCCAGGGCCGTCTTAACAGCATCATGGGCCTCTGGGCAGAGCTGTTCACTAGGCCCCCTCACCCAAAATTTATCAATATTATCTAAGGGTATGTTCACACGTGTAAATGGGGGGTGCATTTTGCGGCGATTTGCACTTTAATACAGCCGAAATGCGTGCCACAATTGCCCGGGAAAGCTGATTGACTGCTATGAGTTCGGATTGGTTGCTATTGGCAACAAAAACAGACTATTATACCATTTTGATGAATGGACCCCATTATGCTTAACCCCTAAAATCAATGACACAGCTGTTAGCGGACCTGTATTATGCGGGAGAACTTGTATTTTTGGGGGAGTAGTTTGAGTTTACATGTTAACTGCCGCATAATTCTTTTAAAAAAAAACAATTTCAGCATGAACAGAAAAAGTGTTTTTCAGCATTTTTTTTTTATTATTATTTTTTACACCATTCACATTTTATACCAAATAACCTGCTAGATTAATTCTAAAGGTTATTACGGCCATGTAGATACCGAATATTTGTACTTTTTTATGTAATGTATGACAACAATTTTTTCACTTTTTTTTTGTACACTTTGTTTTTTTCCTTCTTTTTAGAGTGCGCAAATTATGGGCTGAATACGTCCCAGTCATTACGGTAATCCACAGTTCTCATAGAGAACTATGGATTACGTCTCCTCTCCCCGAGCAGGGAGATAAGTGACATGTGAATTACCAGCGACTAATTCCCCCCCCCGCTGGTAATTATAGTCTATGGGCCGGCGAGGTGCTGGCCCTGCGTTCCCGCCCCCGTCCACACGGCGTAATTGCGGGGCGTAATTACGCCCTGCAAATAAACCGTGTAAACATAGCTTAAAGGGTTAACTTCATTTTTCTTTACTAAATAAAGTGTTTTTATTGGGGAAATAGAGGTGTTGTGCAGATTTTTTTTATTTTATTTGTTATTTACTATTTTTAAAGTCCCAATCTGTGATTAGGATTACTGCATCTGTAACATAACTTTATGGGTCAGCCATCCGGTGCCCCAAGGGCCCTGCCAGCACTACCCATAAATTTCTATAGACTGCTTCATGACCTGGGGGCACAGGATAGATGACCACACAATGTTGTTATATGACAGAGCATGTGGGCAGCCATCCTGACCCTGTCACTGCCCCATAGAGTCCCTGTACCTTTATCAGAGGTGCTGAGCCGGGACCCAGAGGAACACAGCAGCTTCATAGACCTCGCTGACTGGTGGACACAGCGAGGTGACTGGGAGGGAGACAGCTGTGAGGAGGGAGCTGGAGACATGATGAGGGGAGGAGGGAGTTAAGAAGTCTGAGCTTTTACACTTCCTGGCGGGGGAGGAGACGGACGGGAGGGGGGATGCTGCAGCTCTGCGCTCACTGCTCCGGAGTTATTGCCGCACAGGCAGGACAGGAACAGAAGCAGAGACGCAGCCTGGAGCCGCCGAGATTCGGGGCACAGGCAGATTCATTCGGGGCTCGTGCCCCGAATGAATCTGCCTGGCGACGCCCCTGGGTGTGTCGAAGAGAAGTCTGGTCATTGCTAATTTGCAGACCTGTGATAGTGTGCGTGAGGTCCAACACTTTTAACCAGAATGGTTGAAGGACCGGACAACACCATATGTGGGACATAGTTCCTATATTCCTCTGACACCGCCAACATATGTTAGAGACCTCTGGGTACAAGGAATGTAGGAGGGCAGGAACCCTGTACCAGCGAGTGATGACTTTAGAATTAAGTTCCTGTGCCCTGGTCGAAACCGTGGACTTGTGAGCTAAATAGAAGGCTCTTTCCCAAGCATCGTCTGAGATTTCCCTACCTAATTCCTTCTCCCAACTCTGTTGGAATGATAGTTTATCTGCACCAGGTGTACACAGTAGCCCATAAACTTTAGAAAGTGCACGCCCCCCCTGAGGAATCCAGTAAACACCACGACTCAAAGGGCGAGCAGGGTCTATGTAAATTCAAGTCCTTCTTAATATTATTGTAGAAACTTAACAGTTGATAATAGAGTCTTGAGAAGGAGGTGCCTGAGGAGCCATCTACCAAGTCGTGATACGGTATCACAGAGTTTGAGGAGAGTACACCCCCAAAAATAGTGGAGGAGGGCTTCTTCCCCTTTAAGCGAGTGATGGCTAGGGATAGGGATGCAGGAGCGTTCGGGTTCCCCACTAGGGGGGTAAGCTGACCACCAGGGCGAAACAGAGTAATTTTAGAGGAAAATGCCCTGCATACAGAGATTTGAGCCAAATAGGGAACGCCAGACAGAGATCTTTTAGGCAAGAGGCTGGTCGATAACCAGGGCAGGGCTGCAGTAGGGGCACAAAACATTTGAGCCTCTAAGTCAACCCAGAGCTTAGAGTCCGAGTTATGAAAGGCATTGAGGGTCCGGACCCTCAATGCAGCCAAGTAGTAAGCCTGGAAGTCAGGTAGTGCCAGTCCCCCTTCTGCTTTTGGTCTAGAGAGGGTGGAACTAGCTATTCTGGGATGCTTGCAGGCCCAAACAAAATCAGTCACCACTTTGCGTAGTGTCACAAAGAAGGCCTTGGGTAACAAGATAGGAATCGCTTGGAATAAATACAATAGACGGGAAAGGACGTTCATTTTGAGAATATTGATGCGTCCTATCCAGGCAAACTCTTTCCTGTCCCACTTCGACAGGTCCCGAACTATTGCGGCCAGCAGGGGAGTGAAGTTAAGATCGAAGACCCTCTCCAGATTTGAAGGGATATGAACGCCTAGATATTTGAAGGAGGTCGAGACCCATGTAAGTGGGAAGGAAGCCTTCAAGGAACGAAGAGTCTGCTCAGGAACATTAAGATTCAAAGCAACACTCTTGGTCATATTTACTTTATGGTTGCTGAGAGATCCATACTGTTGTAGGGTTTCAATTACCGCTGGTAGGGAGGAAAGAGGGCTAGAGAGATAAAGAAGCAGGTTACTTATTCTTTTTAATGTGTATTAATTGTGCAAAAGTAATAAAACAACAAGATATTAGGTTGATAGAGACTGACTTTTTTTTTTTACTGTTTTCTGTATTTCTTACAGGACAGACTAGTATGTTTTCTTCAGACATTAAAGGGGCTTCTGGCTGAAAACTGTTTTAGTCGCTCAGTTTTTTTAAAGCAGATCTGGGAACAAGAGGTAAGCTTTACTTGATGATTGTGTAGGACAATGTTTGTATCAAGAATGGGAACATTCTTATAGGATGATAGGAGTTTAAAGTGATATACAGAATATTGTCTTCAGCAGCCTTCAGAAGAGCCATTGTGCAACATTAGTGTGTGTGTGTGTGTGTCTGTCTGTGTGTGTGGTTTTATACAGTACTGTCAAAATGTCTGATGTCTTTAATTTTGTTCTGTGTAGCACCCTCCTATGATAGAAGTTGTTTGGCACCTACAGAAGTTGGACATTGTCGGACTGGAAGACTTATTAGAAAGGTAAAGGTACCTCTTGAAGCAATAATTAGTGGCCTTATTCTGAGAGGAACAGAACTCCGTTCTGCAAGTACATATAGAAATAAATTCCTGCCCTCTCCTTTTGTGTTTATTTGGTAGTCACATTTTTTATGCAGTTTTTTCATGCAGTTGTTTTTTCACCAGGGTATAACTATATGGGCTGCCTGGTAGCTTACCACTATTGAGTACTTGAACTTGAATCCGGACAGTCACAATCTTTGTATGTTTTCCTCATACTCCAATTTCCTTCCGCGTGCCAAAAACATACTGGTAGTTTGTGACTTTCTATGAAACTTGCCTTTGGATGTGTCTCTAATATGTGTCCATTAAAGGAGTTGTCTCACAACAAGGATTGCTTTTTATGTTAAAGATCTTGCAAAAATAAGTCACTTTGCAATATTTGTTCATTAACAGAGGACATTAAAATAGGACAACCTATTCTGAGATATCCCCTCTTGTATGGGCTGCATCAGCTCCTCAGGTCGCTATAGCTACAGACCTGTTTGAACTCTCCTGATAGGCTGCCAGCACTGGTCGCTACAGCTACAGACCTTGCTTCTACTGCAGCCTAGTAGAAGTCAATAAACATGCCCCTGAATTCAAAGTGAAACCAAGAAAACAGGACTGAGGTAAGATGAATGTAGTAGGACAACCCCTTTAAGGGTAAGGACTGATGTGACTATAAATAAGTGTAAGGGAAATGGCGGAATATGTTGTCACTGTATGGTCAATTTGAATAACGATATAAACATGATTAATACAACAGCCTTCTTTTTTTTTGTAGTTGTAAAGACTCACACTCTGCAGTGGACTGGTTCTGCAGCGAGTTGAATTCTCTCTTCTTGCACATAGAAAAGTCACCTGACGTAGAGTTTTGTGAGCAAATGATATCCGGTAAGCTTATACTGCAGGTTTTCTAGATTTGCTTGCTGGTCTCTTGTGGGCAGGTAATCTGTTAATCCTGGAAGTTTGTTTTGCTAGCTGTCTTTAGTAATATTTATAAGTGGTTTGCAAGTGTGCACATCATGGCGGCCATAATTATGTATAAAAAGCCGCCTCTTCACATTACAAGAAGACATTTTTATTTACACTACTTCCTGAGTTATTTGTGCACAGTTGCAGGTCCTCTTGTTTGTGTGTAGATGAACATGTCTAGTTCCAAATTACCGTCCACATAAGTGATCACACATAACTAGTATAATTCAAGCGAGTTAAATTATACTTATGGCAAAGCTGCTAAACACTAAGAAAATGTTGTCATGAGGATATGGAAAATTATCTCCACTGCAAACTACTAGAGAATAAGGAAAAAAAAAATTATTTTTTTACCCTATTATACATTTAGTAACCAGGAGAATATCACTTTTTAATGCTATAGCAGCATATTGTTTAGTCAGACACATAAAGAAAGTCGATATCCGTGTATGGCTTAATCTAATGTGTCCATAAGTCACATCTCAGTCCACTGTCAGCATAAAGCTGAGCCGTAGATTGTCTATTGATGCAGTCCTAGTCCAAATGTATTGTATAGCTGATTACACACTGATGAATGCAGGATGAGACATTTCCAGACAGTTGCTGAACTGAAAAGTGTTTGGTCTTGGTCTAAGTTTGCATGATTTTGGGCACAGTGGACCTCTATCGCTGTGTTGGACTGAAGAGGAGCCACAGTGGAAATGACTTTTGGTTTTACTCATGACTTTTCTGTCATGATCCAGGAGGCAGTATGATTATCAGTCCAATGTGGACCTTTGTCCAACTTTGTTAACTGCCTAGTGCTTATGAGCAGAGGAGGTTACTTAAGGTATCATGAGGATATGGGATCAGAGATTCTATAGCCTCTTCAAGCACTAATAACAACCAATAATAAAAAACTGTTACCGTAAATTACGTTGCCCTTCTTCCATGTACTCTGAGGGGCCAAACATATACAATGGGAAAATAAAGTATTTAGTCAGGCACCAATTGTGCAAGTTCTCCCATGTAAAAAGATGAGAGAGGCCTGTAATTGACATCATAGATAGACTTAAACTATGAGAGACAAAATGAGAAAACTGGTCAATAACAAAAGTTCATGTCAATACTTTTATATAACCTTTGCTGGCAATGACAGAGGTCAAACGTTTTCTGTAAGTCTTCACGAGGTTGGCACACACTGTTGCTGATATGTTGGCCTATTCCTCCATGCAGATCTCCAGAGCAGTGATGTTTTGGGGCTGTTGCTGGGCAACACGGACTTTCAACTCCCTCCAAAGGTTTTCTATGGGGTTGAAATCTGGAGACTGGCTATGCCACTCCAGGACCTTGAAATACTTCTTTCGAAGCCACTCCTTCGTTGCCCAGGCAGTGGGCTTGGCAATGCTGAAAGACCCAGCCACATTTCATCTTCAATGCCCTTGTTGATGGAAGGAGGTTTGTACTCAAAATCTCACGATACATGGTCCCATTCATTCTTTCATGTACACGGATCAGTCGTCCTGGTCCCGTTGCAGAAAAACAGCCCCAAAGCATCATGTTGTCACCCTCATGCTTCACAGTAGGTATGGTGTTCTTTGGATGCAACTCAGCATTCTCTCTCCTCGAAACACGATGAGTTGTGTTTCTACCAAACAGTTCTACTTTGGTTTCATCTGACCATGTGACAGTCTCCCAATACTCTTCTGGATAATCCAATTGCTCTCTAGCAAACTTCAGACGGGCCCAGACATGTACTGGCTTAAGCATGGGGACACGTCTAGCACTGCAGGATCTGTGTCCCTGGCGGCGTAGTGTGTAACTGATGGTAGCCTTTGTTATGGTGATCCCAGCTCTCTGCAGGTCATTCACTAGTTCCCCCCCGTGTGGTTCTAGGATTTTTGCTTACCGTTTGTTCTTGTGATCATTTTGACCCCATGGGGTGAGATCTTGCGTGGAGCCCCAGATCAAGGGAGATTATCTGTGGTCTTGTATGTCTTCCATTTTCTAATTATTGTTCCCACAGTTGATTTCTTCACACCAAGCTGCTTGCCTATTGCAGATTCAGTCTCCCCATCCTGGTACAGGGCTACAATTTTGTTTCTGGTCTCCTTTGACAGCTCTTTGGTCTTCACCATAGTGGAGTTTGGAGTGTGACTGTTGGAGGTTGTGGACAGGTGTCTTTTATACTGATAACAAGTTCAAATAGGTGCCATTACTACAGGTAATGAGTGGAGCCTCTTAAAGAAGTTACAGGTTTGTGAGAACCAGAAATCTTGCTTGTTTGTAGGGGACCAAATTCTTATTTTCCACCCTAATTTGCAAATAAATTCTTTCTAAATCAGACAATGTGATTTTCGGGATTAGTTTTCTCATTGTGTTTCTCATAGTTGAGGTCTACCTATGATGTCAATTACAGGTCTCTCATCTTTTTAAGTGGGAGAACTTGCACAATTGGTGGCTGACTAAATACTTTTTTCCCCCACTGTAACTTGTAAAACTGTTGCTATGAGACATGGTCACATATTGCTTATTAATTTGATGAATATTCCACAGAATCCTTTGCTTTTCTGCAGCAGATATGCAATGGATTTCAAGTTTGCGGTGCCACAGTTCCACATAGCAATTATTTTCATTGCCATTCAGTAGAGGAAATCCTCATCATTTCTTTGTGGAATTTGCAGAAATAAGTAGCAGATATTTTCCGTTGCATGTTCTTCTGCAGAGGCATGTGAATGAGGCCTTGATCCTTATTCTTGTCCACAGGCTTCTTAACAGTGTTGATTGGGAAAGCTTTCTGTAAGTCATCTGTATCTGGAAGAAGCTCTGAATGTCCCAAACATACCAAGGTAAGTAAAATTAGAAGCTTAGATTTTTCTACTTATCTGTACGTAAGATTTGCTCTAACACTTGTTCCTTTTTATTTGTTTTAGATTTCTCTCTCCATATTGGATAAAATGCTTTCATGTAAGTGAGTCTTTATTATGTAATTATGCTACGGTCACTTTGCAAAGAGTGGCAGATGTCAGCAGTAGAGACAAGCGTGGTCGACAGATTTTTTTAAAACTTTTAGCATACACACATGGGCAAAATTGAAGGTACCGTTCCGTTAAAGAAACAAAACCCACAATGGTAACTGAAATAACTTAAAACTGACAAAAAGTAATAAAAAGTTTAAATTTACTGAAAAATCAACAAATGAAAATCGGACATTGTTCCTGAAATGTGGTTCAACTAAAATGTTTGAAAAAACAAGCTAATGGAACTGGTCTGGACAAAAATAATGGTCTCCTTAAGTAATTTTTTTGTTGCAAAACCTTTCCAGGAAATCACTACAAATGACTTCTGTAGCTCTTAATGAGACTTGAGTACCTGTCCACAGGTATTTTGAAGCACTTCTTGTGAGCAAATTGCTGCAGCTGTCTTAGGTTTGAAGGGTGCCTTCATCAGATCACATGTTTCTGCTCCTTTCACAGCTGTTCAATAGGATTTAGATCAGGGCTCATAGAAGGCCACTTCAGAATAGTTCAATGCTTTGCTCTTAGCCATTTTTAGATGCTTTTACTGTATATTTTGGGTCATTATCCTGTTGAAGGACCTGTAACTAACACCAAGCCTTCTGACACTGGGCAGCACAAAAATACCTTCGTAGTCTTGAGATTTTATTTTACCCTGCACAGATTCAAGACCCCCTGTGCCAGATGCAGCAAAGCAACCCCAAAACATAACTGAGCCTATTGCATGTTTCACAGTAGGTACAATGTTCTTTTCTTTGTATGCTTCATGTTTATGTTTGTGAACACAAAGCTGCAGTGACTTGCCAAAAAGCTCCAATTTTATCTTATCTGTCCAAAGGCCAATCTCCCACAAGTTTTATGATTTGCTTTCATCTACCTTGACTTTCACCTCACCTATTATCTGTGATGCAAATTACATGACACAGCTTAGATTAACATTGCTATATGTTCAAATAATTTTCAATCTCTTCTAGGGCTGCCAAAATTTTTGTCCAGGCTAGTTTCATTATTTATTTTTTTTGTTTTACTTTTGGTTTTCAGTAAATGTAAACATATTTTAACTTTTGAACCTTTTAAGTTCTTTTTATGACCGTTGTGGGTTTTGCTTTATTTAACCCCTTAAGCCGAACGCCTGAATGACCAGAACATTTTTTTAGTTTTTGCCTCCTTGTGTTTCAACAGTTGGAACTCGTTTTATTCGAGGCAAGTTGTACTTTATGGGGGAATAGTTTAAGTTCACTTATAAATAATTGCAGATTTTTTTTTAATAAAAAGTGTTTTTTTTAATTTTTTTTTTTTTTTTTTTTTTTACACCATTCACATTTCACACTTAATAACTTGTTAGATTAATTCTACAGGTTATCACAGTCATGTGGATACCTAATGTGTGTGTGTGTGTGTGGGGTGTGTGTGGTGGGTGTGTGGTATGCACAATTATTTTTTATTTTATTTATTTTTTTTATTCTTTTTTTGTTTTTTTTTTTAAATCCCATGAAGGGATAACTGTTTTTTCTTTTTTTTCCCACTTAGTAAGATATTAGCATATTCATATATGCTAATACATTGTAATTTGTGTCAGTCTGACACAGGCAGTGAACAGGGCAGCACACAGTCCGCCCTGATCACTGGCTTGTTACACAGTCAGCCCTGGGGCTTCTCTAGGTCCCCAGGGCTGTCTGTGCAGCCGTTCCCCAGACTCTGAGTCACCGGGCATTCCGATCACCCGACAGAGCAGGGAAACCCTTTGATTGCGCTGTGGTGACAATCCGCGGACATCAAACGGTTAAAGTACCAGGGAGCGGAGGTTTCCCCCGCTCCTCGGTGCTCGCAGGAGCTGCGCTGGGATCAGAGCTGTGTAGTACAGACCTGATCTAAGCACTGCTGTGGCGCCGCAAACTCCAATGTCTGCAGCGATGCCAAAAGACGTCGCTGAGGACGAACGACCTGAAATGCCTGCCGTCAAAAGGAGTTAATGGAAGGTTACCAACAATTTTGTCCACGTGTGTACATGTGTTCAGCACCCAGATTTGTGTGGTCTAGTCCAGAGCTGTACTGACACTTCTGCAGCTTCATAGATAAAATCTTTAACATAAAGATTGCTTTTGTGATTTGCATTGTGCCTGTGCATTCTTTACAACAGATGATTTACAATGGACTTGTATAAGAAAATCTAATTTTAAGGGCTCAGCTTAGTTGTATAGATTGTTTCTGTGGAAAAGCTTGATGATTTTTTTTTCAAGTGGTAGGTAGAGGAGTTGGCAATAGAGCTCTGGAATCTAGACGTCCTATTCTACATTTAAGGGGGTTCTTTGTTCTTGAAAGAAAAATTCTTCTGGTCAGGGTGAGGCTGAAATAGAAAAAACTTTGAAACCTGCAGGGTTCCAGCACCACTAGTGATTTCCACTGCTTATATCATGTGAAGCTGCAGCCAATCAAAGCCAACTTCTTCCTGTATGAATGGCAAGTGATTGGCTGCAGCTTCACATGACCAATGAACATGATGTCATCAGTCAGGAGCTCTGGTAGCAGTGGCAGTGCTGAAATGGAGCAAGTCAAAGGGGTTTTGCCACTATGTAAAATTGACGTGGGAAGCTTGCAAATGAAATAATAATATTTTCTTTAACTGTATTTTATTGATTTTTCAATAAAAATACATTTACAGATAGGATAAACTTACAATATCACATAGCGTAATAACATGACAGATGTTATAATCCTAGAACCATATGGTAATACAAACACCTCTAATATTCTTCTGTCTGATAAAGAAACGGTACACAACAACATGACACGAGGGAGAACACAAGACGGGATACAATAGGGGTTCGGCAAGTGCAAAAAGACACGAGTTTGCATTACAATGTCATGTGACAAATCAAATTACAGATCATGAAGGACACAATAGGTGTCCCAAGGTTTCCATACAAGGTCAAAGGAATCCTATTTATTGTTTACAGAGGCAGTGAGATAATCCATATCCTTAACCTCTTTAATACGAGAACACAGATCTGTTCTGGACGGGACAGAAGTTCATTTCCAGTATTTTGCTAGCAAGCATTTGGTAGCAGTTAATATATATAGAAACAAAATTCCTAATTTACGCCCTAGATTGGAATGTTTTAAATATGTGGAATGTTTTAAATATAGATCTGTGTTGTAAGTGGAACCCAATTTTGCATTAGTTCAAATACCATTGATTGTACCTGCTGCCAGAAAACAACAACCAAAATGCAGTCCCAGAAAATATGAGAAATATGTGCTGCGGGGTCTCCACATCTCCAGCAGACTTCAGGAATATTTGCATTTAATTTGTGTAATAAAGCTGGAGTATGATACCACTGCATCAATACCTTGTATTGATTTCCTTTATTTTGGCCCGACTGCAGAGCGAGCAGCCCATTTCCAAATAATCTGCCAAGTTTCACTCAACAGTGGTGATCCCAAATATTCCTCCCATTTAGACATGTATGTGTGTTGCATAGATAACTTAGAGAGTGGGGTTACTAACATCTGATATATAGTTAAGATCAGCCCTTTGGTGGAAACACCCATACGGCACATCTTTTTAAATGTAGTTGGCTGAGAGATGGTATTCAACACAGATCGCATATAATGCCTTATCTGTAAATAAGAGAAGAGACCCGAGGACGGTAGGTCATGGTTAGATTGCAGATCAGAAAAGGACTTCAGTTTCATAGCATGGTAGTTCACAAACCGAAACAGCCTGCTCTCAAACCATGGCCTTGGTCCCTCATTTGTGGCACCATCCATGAGTAGAGGATGAAAGAGGAAGGAGGTCATACAAGACGCGCTAGAACATAGAACATATCTCTCAACACCTCCAAATTGTCCTGGTCAAGGTCATTGAATTCAACATGTGGACATCAAATTTTGTGGTAGTGTTCACCCAGAGGAGAGAGTTAGGTTGAATGGGGCAATCCATAGTCTCTCAATTTCCATCCATATTGAATAAGTGAAAAGAGTTGATAAATAATAAACATTTTCACCATTCATCATTAATAAACCATTATTGTTATCTGTACCATTATTGTTTTAGCTACTACTTTATTATCCATAGTGTATAGCTCGACTCTAATGGATGCGACCAATGACGAGAGCTCCTCAGTCCTGGCCACACATGCTCAGACATCACCTCTCCTCTCCGGCAGCTACTGTCAGTCTGTTCCCTGCCTAGTAATAACAGACATTCACTGTTGAGCGAGTGTTCAACCCCAGGTGTTGTCATTTTACTCCTGTCTCTGTACTCCTTAGTAATTAGTCAAACAGTGCAAAAAAAAAAAAATAGAAAAAAAAACCCCTCAGTCAGGTTTCTGCATTGAGAAAGAAGAAGAAAAAAATCCACGTTTGGCTCTTGCAGGGAACCTAGGACTCCTATGCTGAAAGGCGGAATTTCTAATCACTCAACTACATAGAAACTACTCACAGCTCTTTACATAAACAGATCTTTGACTACAGTGAGCACACTGTGGAAAAAGGCATGGTTATGTCAAGCTTGCTTGGTCACATGATATGCAGTTCAAACAAATCATACACGCCCCCTTTTGAGCACACTGAAAGCTGAAGCAGGACAAACCAGGAACTAAATGCCTTTGTGGCAAAACCCCTTAAAGGGGTTTTTTCAGGATGTGCCTTATCTGCTAAGAAGCAAATGTAAACAAGCCATGCTGAGCTAAGAGAGAGGGAGAGACACAGCCAGCGTGCATAAGGGATCGTGTGAAATGTTCACTCAAATAATCACACTACAACTAGTGGATTCTGTATACAAAAGACAACCCCTTTCTCAACAGCAGCTTGAAAGCTTCTTCATGTTCTCTGTCAACAGATAAATCAGGGATCTACTCAGATAATCACACTACAACTAGTGCATTCTGTATACAAAAAACAACATATTTCTTCCCGGTGCTTCCTCAGCTCCCTTTCATCAGATAAGAAGTGTGCTCTGCGCAAGCCCGGCCAGCAGCTCTTGTCAGGTCGTATCTAATAGAAGCTTTTAAGTAACTAAGAGCAGGTAAGGCAGCCTGTAGCTCTCTCAGAATGCAATTTTTGTAATCACATTTATTTAGAAAAGGGATTAAATACCCATTTTGGAGGATCCCACGTCAACATTACATCGTGGCAAAACCCCTTTAAGATTAATATAATTTTTCACTTTTTTAACCCCTCCCTAACCAGCAGGCAGTTTATTTTATTTTCCTTCTCTATGAAAACGGACAACCCCTTTAAAGGAGTTGTCTCACTACAGGCTTTCAGCCTACCTCAGTGTGTCTGGCAGCATAGGATTTTTGAATTCAGGGGCGTGCTTCTTGTCTGCCTCTTCTCTTCTCCCTTCCCCCTCCCCTCAGCACACAGACAGCTCTCCTCCTCGGACTGCAGTAACTTCTATATAGCAGAGGGGGAAGGGCGAGGGGGTTTGCTGCCAGAGTTAACCCTGTGTGTGCCTGCCTAGATCTGCTGCTCACTGCTGGATCAGCTGCACTGTGCTATGGCCGAGCTCTTGCTGCTCCTCTCCACAGAGTCAGCGGACAGCAGGGAGAGGGCTGATCTATGAGTGGCTATGGAGCCAGTGGTCTGTGAAGCTGTGTATGCTAAGAGCATAGCAGGGGGGGGGATGTAAGTGTTTCTATACCCCCTGCTTAGCATACAAATCTCCACGGACATCTCAAGCAACAACAAACACAAACACTGTCCTCCCATCAGAACAGACACAGGGCAGCTGTGAAGTGTGTTACTATAATCACCATGTGTCACTAATACAGCAGAGCAGGGAGGGATAGGAACCGTTCACATGCCCCCCTGATCTGTTCTATTAGTATAGTCAGAGCTCCCCAGACACATCATGATTATAGTAACACACTTCGATGCTGTCACATCATTCTGACCACAGATCAGCCTCACCTCTGCTCTCCTCAATCTGTGTAGAGAGCAGGAGGGAGCAGGCCCACACAGGGTTAATCCAGGCAGCACAGCTACACAGACACAGAAGCCACAGCCCTCCCCTTCCCCTACAGAAGTATCACATACTGTGCCAGAGGGGCTCTGTGCTTTGACCTGTATTGAGAAGCAGATGAATCACCAGGACTGACAGCCAGTGAGATAACAATCAACAGGTCTGTGGCTATAGTGATTTGAGGAGCTGATGCACTCCTACTACCAGGGATAACTCAAAATCAGTAGGACATTTGTAATGAACATATATTGCAAAGCTGCTTGTTTTTTTAAAGATCTTTTAATTAAAACCCAATCATTGTAGCGAGACAACCCCTTTAATGGGTGGTTTTCCACAAGTGAAGAAAGTTTACTTCTTCCTTGGAAATAGGATGCCCAGTATTCAATAAAGGGTATGTTTTTTTTCTTTTACAGGGTTTCTTGATTTCATTCCAGAGGCCCAAAATAATCAATCTTACAAGCCTGGAGTAGAGCAATATTGGTACGTAAAGGCAGTGCTATTGAGATACATTTCTCCATATCATTTGTTTTCTTTTTTATTTTATACATTCTGAGCCTTCTTGGTATTTACCTGAGAGAAAAAATATTCTTAGTTTTAAGTCAGCTTTCTATCTATGTGTAAGTTCTAACATCCCATAGTGAGCTACTATCCCTAGAGTTTCTTACTAAGAAAATAATCTCATTGGGCTTGGCAGACTATTGGAGGGGGTATTGTTGCAGATGGGAGCAAGGATCTGTCAGGATGGGTTTTTGATGCCTGATCCCCTAGAGAGATGCGGCTTCAGATGTGTTTGGCAGCCACATTCCCCATCTGTTCTTTTGGACGTATGTTCATGGTGCTGGATAACACTTTTGAAGAATAAGGAGCTAATCTTGTGCTTCTGTTTTTGCACAGGTTAATTGCCTATGACGCACTCAGGTACAGAGCCCTTGTGATTCCAGAATTAGTGGAGGAATTCTTTATCCATACACTAAGCCAGATCCTCATCTTCAAACCAAAGCTAAAAGGTAACATGCAAGTTTAAAACAGAGGTGTTTATCGTACCATTAGTATTAACATCCTATGTAATGGAAGTGCACATGTAGAGGTGATAGGGAAACCCCTAAAAATAGCAAATGGACGACAGCATCTAAAAAAGCAGAAATCTTGTTTATTGCATCATGAGCAACAAGAAAGCTTAGCAACGTTTCATCCCAATATGTGGCCTTTTTCAAGCAGCATGAACATAAAGTGTATCAGTGCACATATATAAGGAAATACTAAGACCTCCCATAAGACATCTAAACCATTAAGGCAATTACATCAGTGAACAATTATAAAACACATGTATATCAAGAGGTGTATAGGTTAAACAAATGATTGACAAGTCAAAAAGACTACTCCTAATCCTACCATTCTAATGGGAGCGCCCCGGTAGTGGATGCAGTCACATAACCCGCGGTGTCAACGCAACTAAGCTAAAGACTCCGGGAAGTGCTTATACATCCCGGGTTCAAAAAGAGCTACTGCACATGTCCGAGACAGCGAGTTAAGAGTAAAATACTTAATATCAATTCCTGAATATGCAGAGAGAGCTGGATAAAATGGTACTATATAATACTGATACATGACATCTTTTCTACATTATCAAGCAATTGCTGTAGGAAATCAATAACTCTCAAATTATTTCGACCATAATTATACCATGAATTTCCTATCTCACATAGGGACTAACAAGATATAACTCACAATAAACAACAAGGACGTAGTCATAGTGTCTGAAATAGTATGGAACTATACCTAAAAATTAATATGGTCAGATATCAATCTAATAAATTATCCTTTATATAATAAATCTAATGTAGCAAGTTTAATATAAATCAATCCATAACATATGGCATAGATACAAGTTTATATATCTTTTTATTATCAAAAAATCCAGCGCTGAATACACATACAAGGAAAAAAAAAAACTTTATTCAGAAAACCAAAAGAAAGAATAAAAGAGAAACTATTGCATCCAATATCCGGACTCCCCAAACGTGTTCTCTGTAAATAAAAGAAATATATATGAGACAATTACACTAAAAACAAATTATTAAAACATTCTTTCAAACTTGACAGATAGAAAATGACATATTAATTTTAAACTCAATATTCAGGCCAAGAGATTGTAAAGTTTGTAGTTCAAAAATCCATCTACTCTCCTTTCTTTTTAGAAGTTTCTCACTATCTCCCCCTCCCCCCCCACCCCACCCACCCCCCCCACCCCCCCGCCGTCATTGGGGGACTGAATCTATAACCCTAAATCTCAATTGTGAGATTGAATGTCTCAATTCAACAAAGTGTTTAGCTTCTGGTACATCCAACCAATTTCTAATAGTACTCTTGTGCTTATTAATCCTCTGTCTAATTTTTATTGTCTCCCCTACATATAGTAGTTCACAAGGACAAGAGATCAAATAGATCACATAACTGGATCGGCAAGTGTATCTATCGTTGATATAATACTTCTTGCCATTGAAAGGATGAGAAAAGTTATTGCCCTGCATTATATTGTTACAATTGCAACAATTTAAACATGGAAAATTTCCCTTTTTAGGCGTAGCTAGAAAAGTTTGTATTGGACCCCTTTTCCTCGGACCAAAGTCCGAATGAACTAACCTGTCTCCCAAGTTTTTATTTCTTTTATAAGTCATCATGGGTACTGATTGAAATTCAGGTATCTGGGGAAATTGGTCACGTAATATTTTTCAATCTTCTCGCAAAATCCTTGAAATAGAATGGCTACGGTTATTAAAAGTTGAAACAAATGACAACCTCTTAGTTCTTCCTGCTATTTCTGATGTCTGTCAAATCTTCTCTACTGTATTTACTGTATGCAGTCTTTTGACATGTTGGAATAATAATTTTTTGGGATAACCCCTGAAACAAATTTACTACACATAATTTCCAATTTTTCATCCAACTTATCCTGATCCGACACTATTCTTTTAACCCTCAGTAACTGACACCATGGTAGGGAGTCTTTCATGTTTTGGGTGATAACTATCATGCAGAAGGAGATTATTCCTGTCTGTAGTTTTTACAAATCGGTCTGTTTTAATAATACCATTCTCAAGGATGACTAAAGTATCCAAAAATTGCAACTCACAAGTGGACACTACTTTAGTGAAAGAAAGTGAAGATTTACAGGTATTGATATACTCAAAAATTGTTTCCAATAACCTCTCCGTTCCTGTCCAGATGACAAAAACGTCATCTATAAAAGGCCCTAGTAAAGAATTTTCTTCCAGAATGCTGATTGATAAATCCATTTACGTTCAAAATCAGCCATAAATATGTTTGCATATGTTGGGGCCACATTGGACCCCATGGCTGTACCTCTTTTCTGCAAAAAGAAGTCATCCCCAAAAAGAAAATAATTCTTCCTGAGGATGACCTCCAAAAGATCCAATACAAAACGTGAGCAATCTGGAGCACAATCCCTGCTGTTCAATGCTGTCTCAACCGCCCTAATCCCTGCATCATGTTCTATTGAAGTGTACAAAGATACCATGTCAAATGACACCAAAATACACTTCTAAGGTATTTTCAAATGTTTTAATTTTAGCAGAAAATCAGAAGTATCTCTGATATAGGAAGGTGCTGTGGTGGCCAGATCCCGCAAAATTCTATCAAGAAACATGGAGATAGTGTTGAAATAGAGCCTTTACCCGACACTATAGGCCTACCTGGAGGGTCTCTTAAATTTTTATGAATTTTGGGCAACTTATACAATACCGGTGTAATTGGAGAATTGACCTTCAGATAATCGCCCAATTTGGCATCAGTTATGCCTGCACAAAGGGCCTCATCAATAATATTATTAATTTGCCTCATAATCTCAAATTTTGGATCCCTCTCCAGTTTTTCATAAATCTCCAAATCTCCTAATTGTCGCACAATTTCAGCTTCATACTTACAGGTATCCATGACCACCACAGCACCCCCTTTATCTGCTGATTTAATTGTAATATCACGATCAGCCATAAGATCTTTAAGAGCCTTAGTTTCCTGTGAAGACAAATTGTTGTGATTAACTGTTAAAACATTTTTCCTCACCAATTTTTTTGGTAACCATCTCTATATACGCTTCAACAATGTGGTTATTACGGGGTGGTTGAAAACCACTCTTCATAATTAGTTTAAAATCTTTAAACCGCAATACTCCATCAATAGGTTTTTCCACAGTACTAGTCATATCCTCCAATGAAAAATATGCTTTAAGACGTAATTTCCTAAAAAATTGCTGCAAATCACATTCTAATTGAAACCAATCGAACTTACTCTTGGGTACAAAAGATAATCTACGATTCGAAACTTTCAGTTCATCATCGGTCAATATTTTGGAAGAGATATTCACCACTTTTCCTCGGTGTTGAATGGCCTCTCACTGCATCCGGTTTGGGAAAAACACCGGATTTTCTTCTGCCCTCGATGGTGCTTGCGACCTCCCCTCCTTGATTTCCACCTTTTCTGTGATCTAAAAAATCATGCTTATTGGATTCATCAGTGGAGTCAGATTCACATGTTATAAAACCAAAATTAGCTTGTCCTGATTTTTTTATGGAACCTCCTTCTATTCTTTTAAATCTTTTTATTAAGCATTCCAGAACATACAATAAGTATGAGTCAAACAAGATAAAATTACAAAACTACAATGACCATCATAACATCCAGCCAATTGACTGGCCTACATGGATACATTCTGAAATGCAATGCTTTTCTTATTTTTCCCCCCTTGCCCCCCAACACACAACTAGGATTCAAAGATTTCGGGCACACGCCCTTTGCATTACCAATTTTAAGTGTATAAAATAAAAACAAGGTTGAACAAAATCTACCCTGGGTCTTCGTTTTGCGAGCTCGTGCCTGTTCCAAACAACCGGAATCATGCCACTTCCCAACTGTCTAACCGCTAGACAAGCTTTTTAAATACAATTAAACCTGCTCTATGTTAGACCAGGATCTTCTTGGTGTTACAGTGACTCAGGCTATAAACCACGTCTTTGTCCTCATCCTTTGTCCTTTGTCTGTCGCCGTAAGGAAAAGGCCTAAGTCGCAAATGCAGAAAAGTTACATGTACCTTCAGGCCCGGGCAAAAGTAAAACATACATCAAAACAACATACATCAATAAGTGCTCCGTTCTCCAAGCCCACCCCCCACCTCTGATCTTAATAAGATAGTCAGTCAGCACGACTGCCTCTTTCTACCACCAACATCTTGTTTCACTGTTTAAGACCGGATTCTTGGGCTCCCGAAGGCCAGCCAAAGGCAAAGCCGGATGTTTTCATCATTTGGGTAGGTCAGGTCGCAACCCCTTCTAAATCGGTGGCTCTCCCGTTAATACCTGTTCCTGGAACCATGTGGTATGGGTGAAGTACTCCCTAATGGCCCCCTGTATTCTCCGCGGAAGTAAGGGAATAAAGCTGCCCCAAACTTGGAAAATTTTTAAGACATGTGTCTCCTTTTTACCAGAGGCCTCTACCCAGTCCATTTCCAGTATATAGGACAATTTATCTAAAAACATCCTGAAAGGGGGGAGTGTTATATATCCATGTGTTCAAAATGGGTTTTAACGCCTGCCGCTGAAATCCTATATAGTAGTTTTCTACTCCCGGTTCACATGAGGTCAACTGAAGAAAGAGAACCTGGCTTTTAGTTCTTCTAAACACAAAATCCTACGTGTTTTAGTGTCTATTAGATCATGAACTGAGAATATCCCACCTTTCTCCCACATGTAGAAATCTTTATGTGGAGCCCCGTGTTGAAAGTCCGGGTTACCTATAAAAGTGCGAAACATTGAAGCGTGCGGATGTAGTCCCAGCAGTCCCCTCAATTTTTGCCACCCCCACCATGTTGAAAATACCAGAGGATTAGATCTAATCAGTTTTGGGATTTGATGTAAGGGCAGGTGCACAAGATTTGCCAGCCGGGTCTTTCCTATAAAGGATTGCTCTGTCTTAGTATCCGTGTATGTTGATGTGTCCTGCAACCAATCCACTGCCGGATGGATCAGCGCAGCCACATTGTATGCTTGGATATTTGGGAAATTAATACCCCCGTTGTCCTGGGGCTGCTGCAAAACTAGCAGCGGGATCCGAGGCCTTTTACCCCCCCAGATGAAGCGACGAAAGAGCATATTTATACGTATCTCGTCCTTGCGCCTAATATAAAGTGGAAGAGAGTGTAGGAGGTACAATAATTTGGGAAACTCTACTAATTTGAAAAGGTTCCCCCTACCCACATAGGACAGCGGGAGCTGCCTCCATGCATGCAATCTTGCTTCCATCGAAGCTATGTAGGGGGTGATATTGTCTTTGTATAAACTGGAAGGAAGCCTCTATATTGTTACTCCCAAATAGGGCATTTTGTTAGTACACCAATTAAGTGGATATAGTGGTGCCCATGTGGATTTTGCTGGTCCTTTAAGTATCATTGCGTTTGTTTTGTCAAAGTTGATGTGATATCCCGAAGGGGATCCCACCTCCCGCAGCATCTGCATAACCCTCTTTAAGTTTCGTCGCGATTTTTCAAAATCACCAGCACATCATCAGCAAATGCCACTATATCCACAATCTGTGAGTCCTCCAGATCCCCATTCGCGGCGCGACTGGGCTTTAGGCAATATAACAACGGGTCTATTGCAAGGTCAAAGAGCAATGGAGATAGTGGACAGCCCTGTCTGGTACCTCTAAACATATCTATAGGGGGAGTGAGTAGCCCATTAATTAAAAGATTAGTAGATGACCCCTCTTGGATGTAAGAAAGAAAATTCAAAAATGTTGGACCAAAGTTCCTCCTTGACAGGGTGGCGGACAGAAAGGGCCACGAAACCCTATCGAATGCTTTTTCAGCATCTAAACTCAAAAGCATCAGAATGTCCGAGGAAGGTTCCGAAGCCCTCACCGTCGCCCCCACCACCGACCGAATATTTTTCACTGCCTGGTGTCCCTGCACAAAACCCCTCTGGGCAGGATGTACTATATGAGGAAGGAAGGTTTGGAGTCGAGTCGCTAAGATTTTAGTTAAAAATTTAATCACTATTGAGCAGAGCTATCGGACGGTAGTTTTTTACCAGGGTTTGGTCCTTGCCCGGTTTGGATAGTAGAATAGTGCATAACTCCGAGAATAGCTCCATTGCTCTCTGATCCCGATATATTGCATTGTATAGGCCAGTCAAAATTGGTGTAATTTCAACTGATAGAAGCTTGTAATATTCATTGCCATAGCCATCCGGCCCAGGCGATTTCCCATTGGCCGAAGAAGCCATGGCCGTCTTCACCTCTTCCTCTATGATTGGACTGTCTAGGAATGCCTGCGGCTCTTCATTAAGGCCCGGAAGGGACCCCGTGGCTAGGAAAGACTCTATTTGATCCATCTCAGTCGGCGGTGCTCTATAAAGATCCTCAAAGAACTCAACAAATAATTTTGAGATCTCCTCTGGCGCTGTGTGTCGCACCGCAGAGGCAGGATCCCTCAGGGCTAGCACTGGTTTGCGGCTATGTTGTGTCTTAGCCAGTCGTGCTAACAGCCGACTATCCCGGTTTGCCCCTCTAAAATACCTATTCTGGTTGATTTTAACTAGCCAGTTTGCTTGACTCTGTACGAAAGTTTCCAGAACCGTTTTGGCGGCTTTATATGTTATTTCCGCGGCCGCAGATGGGGTGGTTGCCAATTCCCTCTGCGCCAATAGTAGGGTAGCCTGTAGTTTTTCACATTTCTTTTGTGCCTCTCGTCTCCTCCCTGCTACATAATTAATTATGTGAAACCTCATAACCGCCTTTGCAGCAGCCCAGAACAAGGAGATGTCTTCTATATGTGCTAGGTTATCGTCCACGTAATTAGTCCAGTGTACCTGCAAAAAGGATTTAAAGTCTTCAGATTGTAACAGGTAGCCCAGAAATCGCCAAAACCTGCTCTTAATTTGTGGCCTTGGACGCGAGATCAACAATGTGACTGGGGCGTGATCCGAAACAGCTATAGTGAACCTCCTTCTATTCAAATTTTGTCCCGTTTGTATTCTCTGCCAATTATAAACTTTACCCGTTTGATAATCCTCAAGGTCCCAATGCCACTTATCTCTCTTAACCCTTTCGATCTCACTCCGATGTCTAATCAAATTTTGGGTCTGCTTCTCCATAAAAACAAAAACAATTCATTATTAGGTAATGACAACTTCAATTGATCCTCCATGTTAGAAACTTCTATCTTAACCAATGCAAGTTCCTTCTGCAGGTATTCGACATTCAAGAAAATAATTTCTGACGCATACTTGTTAATAGATTCAAAGCGTTTACAGAATATTTCATCCCCTAGGAAAAAATTAGGACGCAGAGTAGATCTCATGCTTCTGGGGATTCTCTGTGCTTTAAAATATTCAAGAAGTGTTAATATGTAATTCCATTGTAATCATTCTCTACTGTTCCTGTTCAAATCGTCTTTTGACCATAATAACAGATGGAGCACTCAAGAATGATGTGTCCCCTTTCATGGCCATAAATTTCAGTATATCATCATCTGTGTAGGTGTATGTACTCATATTCATCATATTCAATCCTGCTGCACCTGCTCACGATGCAATAAATAAGATTCCTGCTTTTTAAGATGCTGTCGTCCATTTGCTATTTTTTGAGACTTTGTTGGTGAGTGAGGGCTCACTTACGTTTGGGACATACTTTGCATCATAACCTATTATTGGTGGAATTTCTTGTTCTATTCCTACTTTGGATTTCTTAGGAAAATACCCCTAGTCCAAAGTAAAAAGGTTTTCTAGCCTTTAAAGAAAGTGTTTGTAATTCTCAACCAAAGTTTGTGGCTAAAGTTGCTCATCTTTAGAATTCCAAGTCATTATATGGTAAATAATTAGGAAATTATTTTTACCTCAGTACATGTCCTTCCTTTTGATTCTCTACTGCAGGGGCGTTGCTAGGGTCCCAAAACATCCGGGGCTCGGGCCCTTTGTGTTAAGTTTTGCTCAGTAGGGCGAGGTTCACGCGGCATTTTTGACGCCCCAAGAACTGCGGCTTCTATCGGGGGGACTGTCACTTCTCTCCTCCAGCGTACAATACCATCGGATTGTACGCCTGAGAAGACGACATGGTAATTCATAGCTTTCATAGAGAGCGTATTAAAGGGCAAATACACCACAAAACGCACCCCGCAATTCTGCCATGTGAACGTACCCTTTGTCTGGCTGCAGCAGCTAAAAACGTACGCAACCCTGACGAATGACGGGTATAAAAAAATTATATTCAGATACAATTCATCATCAGGCTGTAGTTTACATGTGTAAAGGACAGAACAGGCAGGATTATGTTTAGTGATGCAAATGGGGTAATATTGTGGATATGTGTGTTTATACACATAAACACACATATATACAGTACATACACATTCACATACACATGTACACACACATGCATGCACACACATACACCTGCACATCCCATGAATACACACACATACACACACACATATATATATATATATATATATATATATATATATATATATATATATATATATACACAAAAATATATATATATATATATATATATAAACACACACATATACACATACATGCATACATACACTCACCGGCCACGTTATTAGGTACACCTGTACAACTGCTCGTTAACACTTAATTTCTAATCAGTCAATCACATGGCGGCAACTCAGTGCATTTAGGCATGTAGACATGGTCAAGACAATCTCCTGCAGTTCAAACCGAGCATCAGTATGGGGAAGAAAGGTGATTTGAGTGCCTTTGAACGTGGCATGGTTGTTGGTGCCAGAAGGGCTGGTCTGAGTATTTCAGAAACTGCTGATCTCATGTGATTTTCACACACAACCATCTCTATGGTTTACAGAGAATGGTCCGAAAAAGAAAAAACATCCAGTGAGCGGCAGTCCTGTGGGCGGAAATGCCTTGTTGATGCCAGAGGTCAAAGGAGAATGGGCAGACTGGTTCGAGCTGATAGAAAGGCAACAGTGACTCAAATAGCCACCCGTTACAACCAAGGTAGGCAGAAGAGCATCTCTGAACGCACAGTACGGCGAACTTTGAGGCAGATGGGCTACAGCAGCAGAAGACCACACCGGGTGCCACTCCTTTCAGCTAAGAACAGGAAACTGAGGCTCCAATTTGCCCAAGCTCATCGAAATTGGACAGTAGAAGTTTGGAAAAACGTTGCCTGGTCTGATGAGTCTCGATTTCTGCTGTGACATTCGGATGGTAGGGTCAGAATTTGGCGTCAACAACATGAAAGCATGGATCCATCCTGCCTTGTATCAACGGTTCAGGCTGGTGGTGGTGGTGGTGTCATGGTATGGGGAATATTTTCTTGCCACTCTTTGGGCCCCTGGGTACCAATTGAGCATCATTGCAACGCCACAGCCTACCTGAGTATTGTTGCTGACCATGTCATCCCTTTATGACCACAATGTACCCAACATCTGATGGCTACTTTCAGCAGGATAATGCGCCATGTCATAAAGCTGGAATCATCTCAGACTGGTTTCTTGAACATGACAATGAGTTCACTGTACTCAAATGGCCTCCACAGTCACCAGATCTCAATCCAATAGAGCATCTTTGGGATGTGGTGGAACGGGAGATTCGCATCATGGATGTGCAGCCGACAAATCTGCGACAACTGTGTGATGCCATCATGTCAATATGGACCAAAATCTCTGAGGAATGCTTCCAGCACCTTGTTGAATCTATGCCACGAAGAATTGAGGCAGTTCTGAAGGCAAAAGGGGGTCCAACCCGTTACTAGAATGGTGTACCTAATAAAGTGGCCGGTGAGTGTATATACACATATACACAAACATATATACACACATGCATACACACAATCATATATACACACATATGCATACACAAATACACATATATACACACACATGCATATACACATTAAGTACAATTCATATTTATGAAGATTATGTGGTGTTGCCCTTATTATACTATCTAGCACAGGTCTCTACAGTGAGGCTACTCACTCACTTGAGACCTCCCTGGGCACCTGTGGATGATGATGATGATGCTGCTGCTGTTGTCTCCAAGGCTGAGTAGTTGCATGGTCCGGGACCCGGGAGCACAGCAGGGGGCGGAGCTCCTCACTCACTGCTTCCTGACTGCCAGGCTCTCGTGCTCAGCGCGGCTGCAGCACAGGAAGTCCTGACAGTCAGGAGCCACAGTGAGTGACAGGCGCCCCCTCCTCCCTGCTAAACACCGGCAACTGGTGCAGTCGCTCTCCCTCTGCCTCCCTGCACTGAATAATGGCTCTGAGCTGTGTGTTTAGAGGATTCACATACAGCTCAGGAGATCATCGGAGCTGCAGGCACATAGCAGCTGCCTACAACCCGACGATCTGAGACTCGGAGCACAGGCAGGATTGTTCGGGGCTTGTGCCCCGAATAAACTAGCCTAGCGACGCCCCTGCTCTACTGTCATGGATTTCACATTCTCTGCATCCTATGAGAGTCTTTCTCCTGTGCTCATTGTCACTGCTAAGTGACAAACTGAATTAGGAGTATGAGAATGACAGCAACAACTAATCTGATCTTATTTGCAGAAGAATGGTTTCCACCTTCCAAGCCATTTCAGGTGTTGACCTGTTTCACAATAATTATAGAATCACTAACCATAATATTGCCAACTATGTACCAAATTATAAAACTACACAATTTTTGGAATCTTGCTTGCTCCTTAGAGAGTACCTATCACCATAACACAAAAATTTATAGTAGATGAAATTATAAGACTTTTCTCAAATACATGACATTAGCAAATCAAAGGATTTACCGCAGTGTTACGGAGAGCTCACAATCTAGTAAGATTCCTTCCCTGGGAGGTACCAACTGTACAGGGGAACCTGAGGACATAGCTGCTTGTACAGGGTTAATCTGAGTCTCTCACTACTGTGCAGGCACGTGGCATTGAGGACATAGGGCTACATGTATGAAAACTGTCTATGTCTAAAATCACTTTGTTGCCCATAGCAACCACTCAGAGCGCCCCTCTAATTTCATATAGTGCTCTGGAAAAATGTGAGGGCGCTCTGATTGGTTGCTATGGGCAACAGTGAGTTTTAGACCTAGACAGTTTTCATACATAAGGCCCATAGTGTGATAGGGTTTACATTTTGCTGCTGTTTCCACCCCTCTACTTCATTAAAACACAGACATCCACATTACACTGCTGCCAATGTAATAAGATGAAAACCACAAAGCAAGGGAAAAACTGATAATTAAAACATAACTTTTAATATATATATAAATTATTAAAAGGACACAAGCACCATTCGAGCATCCATAGTTCAAACAACCAAAATCACGTAGGGTAAATGAATGAGGGGAGGGACCAAAACAGATATCCCTACATAACCCTAAATAGGAAGGACTAATTAAGCCCTGGCCTTACAAAATCCAGGCGTATCGCCCTGATGAGGGCGGTCCTGCCTGGAGCCTAACCCTAAAGTAGGAAGCCCTAATGAAGCCCTGCGAGTCCCAACATGTTTCAACCCTCCGAAAGTCGCATCAGGGGAAGATATGGAGCAGGGAGAGTAGACCAAAGCAAGGGCAATAGCAACATCAAAAAATATATATTCCACAAAATAAGGGAGGCAACACCAGATACGCTAAATACGGATCTGTACTTACAAAATCGCAGGAGTAAGTAGAAATAGTATACCTGGGATTAAATGCAGGCATCTAAAAGTATGAAAGAATACAGAACATAAGGATATCATTCAACCAAAAAAGTGGGTATCATCAAAAAGCCCTAAAAAAAGGACTGGACAAACCTAACGATAAACATGTCATGGCCCATGTCATATTTTTTGGTGCTATTCTTGCACTGAATTAGATGCTATCCTCCTTGTACAATTCTTTTAACTAAGTTGGAAATAAATTTGGACGTTTAACCTCAATCTGGTTTCTCGGATGAAGCTGGCTGCATTTCTAGGCTCCGGTCAGGACCGCCCTCATCAGGGCGATACTCCTGGATTTTGTCAGGCCAGGGCTTAATTAGTCCTTCCTATTTAGGGTTATGGGATATCTGTTTTGGTCCCTCCCCTCATTCATTTATCCTATGTGATTTTGGTTGTTTGAACTATGGATGCTCGAATGGTGCTTGTGTCCTTTTAATAATTTATATAAATTAAAAGTTATGTTTTAATTATCAGTTTTTCCCTTGCTTTGTGGTTTTCTGGTTGAATTTAATCTAGGGATAATATTTCTTACTTGGTTATCTCGAGAAGTACTTGTATCCATGTAATAACATGCAGCATAGAGATAGCAGCACAGAGCATACCAGTGTGCACATGATGTAACCTTCCAGGCTCCTTTCACAGTGGACTCTCCCAGCTCAGAAGCAGGAAGTTTCACAAAGCTGTCAACATATTGATCCATCATGCTGTCCTTTCTTAAAAGGCCAGTGCTTTTTTGGATAAATGAATTACAGGTGAAATGCTTTGATTTTCCTAATGAAGCACATTTGAGAAACTGTATTTTAGTCTACTGTTATTTCATGAGGGTTTCCTGGAGGAGATAGGTCTTCTTTAACCCCTTACCACCGCAGCCAATTTTGAACTCTCTTACAGAGCCCCATTTTTTAAATCTGACATGTGACACTTTATGTGAGAATAACTTTTTGATACTGTTACCTATTCATGTGGTTCAAAGATTTTCTCATGACATTGTGCTAAGTTAGTAAGAAACTTTTGTCCATACAATCCTTGTTTATTTGTGAAAAATATGAAAATTTGGAAAAGTTAGCCATTTTCAAAGTTGCATGTAAGACAGATCGTTATTCCACACAACATAGTTTATAACTAGCATCTACTACATGTATACTGTAGCTTGGCATCATTTTTTAAACTTTTTTTAAAAAAAATTTATGACATTACAGGGCTTAGAAATTTAGTAGTAATCAAATTTTCAAGAAAATGAGAAACATTTTTTAGGGACCTGTCCAGTTCTGACATGGTTTCTAGGGGTCTGTCTTTACCTTATCTATTGCGATTGCCGCAGCTAAGGGGTTAGTCACCCACAGCCGGCTCTCACTTCGGCTATGGGTGATGCAGCATGATGCCCGCAGTAATATACCGCTGGCCCCATGCCGTGATCTTACGAGCTCCACTTGTGAGCTCCAAAGATCTCCATGTCATACCCATACAGTACGTCTATTTGCGGGAACTCCATCCCGACCATGACGTATGGTTACGTCAAATGTCGCTAAGGGGTTAAGGGCATGCTTACATGTTGGTTTTTTAATGTGAATAAATCTGATGTGAAATCCAATGTAATACCCTCCGATTTTGGCCATAGATTTTCACTTTGCAAATAAAAACAAATAAAAAATAGCAAAAAACATTATACAGTTTTCTTAAGTTGGTATTACTACAATCATACTAACCCGCCAGGTAAAGATAACAACATGTCACACTAAGGCCATGTTCACACGGCTTATTATGGGATGTAATTCAGTCCGTAATTACGCGCCGGAGTGCGCCAATTACGGGCTGAATCCGTCCCAGTAACTACGGTAATGCACAGTTCTCATAGAGAACTATGCATTACGTCTCCTCTCCCTGCTTGGCGAATACGCCGAGGGGGGAGATAAATGACAGGTCCCCTTTCCCTAGCGGCGTATACGCGCCGCTAGCAATGACTGTCTATGGGCCGGCGAAGTGCCGGCCCCCCGCTCGCTCCCCCGGCCACACGGCGTAATTGCGGTGCAGAATTACGCCCCGCAGTTAAGCCGTGTGAACATAGCCTAAGGTGAACTCCATAAAAATTGTGTAGTTGCATTCCACAAAGAATTTTTTTTCCTTTTGTTTCGAAAATGGATACAGTTACCATTATGTTTTACTATTTTAATCTCTTAATGACCCAGCTATTTTCTGATTTTCGTGTTTTCCTCCTTGCCTTTCAAGACCCATAACTTTTTTTGTTTTTCCATTTACAAAGCAATATGCTTGTTTTTTGTGTAATAAAATGAGCTGCTTAATGGTACCAATCACCCTACCATATAATGTACTGGGGAATGCAAAAAATTTCTTCATGGAGTGAAAGGTGAAAAAACTGGAATTCTGCAATTTGTTTGTGAGGTTTAGTTTTTTAAGGCGCTTCCTACTGGATATAAACGTCATGATATCTGTATTCTGTCGGTCAGTGTGACTCTAACAATACCACATTTCTATAGTTTTCAATCTGTTTTACTACTCTAAAAAACAATCATTTGCTTTGCATTGCTAGGACCAATAACTTTCTTATTTTTCCAATTTGGACTGTGTGCAACGCTTTGATCCTTTTTTTTATAAAAAAAATTTCTGGAAGGTGGAATGATCAAAATAACCCCACAATTCTGTACTCTTTTTCCTTTTAATTCACAGTGTTCCCCATTTGGGAAAAATAACATATTTTGTGAGCTAGGACTTTTAAGGATGTGGAGCTGACAAATATCTTTATCTTTTACATGGTTTTTTTCTTAATTTTTTTTATATGAGAATAGGGCGTTTAAGAAATTTTAGTATCTTTTTATTTTTTTTATTTTTACATTAACATTTATGGCCTCATGTCTGAAAATGGTCTAGGGCTCAATCTATAGTTGCCCATAGCAACCAATCAGAACTCCCCTTAATTTTTTTTTTCAGAGCACTATGTTAAATGAAAGGGTTGCTCTGGTTGCTAAGGGCAACAAAGAAAGTCTTTAGACCTAGACAGTTTTCATACAAAAGGCCCTTAGTCCCTATAGGGGACTTGAACATGCGATCGCTTGCACTATATACTGCAGTACTGATTTACAGCAGTATATAGTGATTTCCCTCTTCTCCTATTACACCAAGCCTATGGCAGTCAACAGGCAATGTCTGTATCTTTTCTGCTCTTTTAATGGCATAAGTGGCCCTGGGCTTCTTTATTAACATGGGAAGAAACCTTGCCTCTTCCATAAGGATTGAGAAACATGTATGAAACGGTTTTGGTCTAAAACTCACTTTTTTCCCCATAACTTTCTATGGAAAAAAAGTGAGTTTTAGACCAAAACCGTTTCATACATGTGGCCCATAGTGGGTAAATGTGTGTCCACTAATATGAGGTGATAAATACATTTAAAACAACAATTGCACGGCTTCTGTTCCTCATTTCTTGAGCATTTTACCTCGATGAATGTGTATTTTAGTGTTTTTACGATTTTTCCTTGTTCTACACATAGTATCTGATGCCATCCGATTACAGGGAAGCTGGAGTTTTGTGAAAACATGCCCGCTGCTAACAGACTTATATCGAAAGGTGAGTTTGAATAAAGAATTCCCTCAAGTTGCCTCTAAATGTAAAGCTTTCAGACCAGATCTTTGGTGATGGAGCACTCTAGTTTGTTGTGAACCTGACTGGAGATTGCATTGTAATTTTCTTGACATCTCTGGATCTCGTTTCTCTCTCTTTTTTTGTTTGATTTTAGTTGTTTGTTTTGCTCAGTGCTGAAAAACTGTCTTACCGCATAGAGAGGGTCTTGGATACACAGGAGGTTAATTGGCACCATGTTTTAGCATGTGTTTCATGCCTGGTGGTTTGCCAGCCTGAAGCTCAACAACTAGTTAAAGGTAAGGAAATCATAGAATGGAACTCTCTTCCATGCTCTTAAAGTGATTGCATCATTTAAAACATGAAGATTTTTATTATTTTTCATGTATACAAGAAAAACAAAAAAAAAGAATGTGCAAATATAGTCATAGCATGGTGTACAATCATGCTTAAAACCAAAAAAGAAAACTAACTTCACTAAGTAACATCAGTGAAAAAAAACAACTGCCTAGCAATGCTACACGATATTCACAGAAAAAAAAAAAAAAATCCAAGTTGCTTCAAATCTTATGTAAATTTTACCCCAAAAGGTCATGTTATATACCCCCATCCCCTTATCCCATTAAATTCCATTCGGCTCCGGAGGTAAAAAAAAATACCTTAACAGAAAGGTTTATGGTTCACCCAATATTTGGGGTTTTAAATCGCCTTTTAAAGAAGGATGATTCTGTCCAGATCTGCCAACATTCTCTACCTTGGCAATGATTGGGGGATAAAAAGGGGAAGTTTCCATTGGTATTGGTTTATTAATTTGTGCAAGATTTCATTCATGGACATGGGGGGGGATTTCCATGCGTGCTATGAAATTTTGGGTAGCAATTAAGTGGTAAAAAATGTTCTAAAAGTGGGGAAATCTAAAAAGTTCATTCCAACGGTAGGGCCCCGGTGTTTTTTATTTTTTTTTTGAAAACAATTTAGTTATAATTTTTAAAAAATTGTTTAAAAGCGTGTAGATGGAAAAGGACAATGCCACCACATATGCTTTAATGTCCTACTGAACCAAAAAATCTCCAACTAATGCTGACCCAGAATGAGAGAAGGGGCTGCCCCGATTAGAGTTAGATCCCATCTAAGGTACAGTTTTTTCATTGTTTCTAGATGGTTTTACATCTGGAGAATTTTGGGCTAAAAACCCAGGGAAGCTGACATCAAGTATTAAGAGAACTTAAACCCCAAGTTTTCCCCCATTTAACATATGTTGGGTTTTTTAACTGATCTTCCTTATTGAGCAACAGAGTAAGTAACACCCCCTTCTCAAATTTTTTTTTTCCCTAGTAAAAAGTTAAAGTATGCGAAAAAGAGCGAGGCTAGTGCCGACAAGTTTGTAGTATATGCTGATTTGCAAGTATTTAAAAAAATTTTGGTCAAACTTGTGATTGAATCAGATAGAAAAAGGTTTAGAATTTACCCTCAAAAGGGGGTCAATTTCCGCCCCCTTGGGGAAACCAGTTGTCAATGGAAATGGGAGGGGGTAACGGGAGTATAGAAAAGGGACGTCATTTTTGGGGGGAAGTCCCCCCATTTTTTTGTTTCACAAAACTGGCCCAAGAAGATGGCATGGTGAATGGAAGGCAATTTGGGATGGGAAATTTAAGGTTAAAAGTTACAAGAAGCAAATTTTTAATTGTAAAAGGAGCCACCAAAAGATTTTTTAATTTGGGACCATGGTGAGTTTTAGGGGTTTGTCCCCAAGATACAAAGGCTCCAAAATTAGGGCCACATTGTATAATTTCAGATTGGGAACCGAATACCCCCCGGTTTTTGGTACTGGGGAATAAATACGTTTTTCGCATCCTTTTTTTTTTTTTATTTCCAATGAACTTTAAGATGGGGATTGTAATTTAAGTGTCCCGGGAGGGAAGAAAAAAAGAGTTAGAAATAAGAAAAATTTTAGGGTAATGTCTTTTTTGTGGTGTTTACCCGTATCCTAAAAAAAGGGAAAAGATGGGTTTAACGGTTAATTTCTTTTGAAAAGGAGTAGTGGGCCTTCCAGGTTTTTTTGTATGTTGACCAAAAAGGGGGGGGGTAATCTTAATGCCCAAGTAATTAATATGTGATCTGCCCAGTAAATCCCAATTTAGAAAAGGAAATTTTTGGGGGAAAGCTGGGTGTAAAATGGGAGAATTTTGGATTTTGTCATATTTAGTTTAAAAATATGATACAACATATAACTAAAGGAGGTGGAGGAGAGAAATTGGGGTTGCACGGGGTTTTTCGACAAACAATTTTTCACCTGCAAAGAGGTTATCTTATGTTCTGCACACCTAATAGTGACACCAGATATTGAAGCATTTTTTCTTTAATTCCGCAAGGGTTCTACACAAAAAATAAATATCAGTGGAGAAAGGGGCCCCCTTCCTTCCGGGTACTTTGTAATGGGGAAAGCATCAGAAAGAAAGCCTAAAACCGAACCTATGAAGGGGAGAGTAGAGCGAAGAGATGGCGGGGGTTATGGGGCCTTTTTAAAAAAAAATTTTTACTAAACTTCTTTAAGGTAGCCCCCGTGACCCTGAAAAAAGGCTTCTCTGCATCTAAACAATAGTACGAAGGAGTTTGTCCAAATTGTCATGTGAAAATGTTTATTTTTCTTTAATTCCGTCTCGAATTGTCGGCCTTTGACAAAGCCCACCTGGCTTTATTAATTATCAAAGGCAGAATGTTTCTAAGGCCCATTGCTAAAATTTTTGAGAATATTTTTTATCACAGTTAATAGGGAAAGGACCTATAGTTGGTAAATTGATCTAGAGCTTTACCCCTTTTGGAATAGTGGTCACTACCGCCATAACAATTTTGTGGAGCTTTTCCCTTTGAACTATATCTTGGAAAAATGGGAAAAATGTGGGGCCAAAGTTGTGTAAATGTTTATAATTTTCGTTTTGAGTCCATTGGGGGGGGGGGGCTTTATTCAATTTAGCTTTTTAATGTTTCTTCAATTTCTTTGCTTTAAAATTTTTTGTTTTTAAAATGAACAAGTGTTGTTCCCCATGGTGGGAAAAATCAATTGAGATTAAAAAAAAAGATTAAGTTGTCTTTTAAAAATTTTAGGTGTATTCAGGTCTTCCTTCAGGTTTACAGATTTTTTTAATATTTTTGCAAACGCATTGAATAAGTTTGGGGTTACATTTTAATTTTTCTGGTCTTATGAGAAATCTTATTCCTAGTTTGTAGGACTTTAATCTCTGCTAAAAAATTTTTGAGGGGCCCTTGAATGTAAAAGTTCCATCGAAATTTTGTAGTGGCTTTTTTGGGCCCAAAATTTTGCTACGGAGGTTTTTTTACAAACTGTAAGTCCCCTTTGGGCTAGGTAGGAATCAATTTAAAATTTTTTGTCTAATATTTCCTTGTATCAAGTATCAACGCCCGTTCTCGCCTACGCTTCTCTCTAGAGGCTAGTTTTATACACACACCCCTAATGACGGCCTTTGAGACAACATAACGTTTTTTACGGGGCTGTGTTTTCATATTTAAACGCATTGTGTGTCATTTATGGTTACATGGTTAAAGCTACGTGAAATAAGTTCATTACTGCATTTATGTCTTAATTTAGATCTTTTGAGCCGTCTTCTTTCAAAAGCCTTTGAGACCTTGAGTGGATATTTAATTCATTTTCCCTTTTTGCCCGAAACAGCACTTGAAAGGTCCTCCCTTTTTTTTGTTACCAGAAGGGGTTTAAGGTCAGAAAAACTCTGTTTCCATGTCTGGTAAACCTGGGTGCCAAACTATACTGCCAGTATTAGATTCCACAGTGGTCATCACCAATTTTCCCGACTCCTCATGTTAAAAATCTTAAATATGGATAATGTATGCAAAATCCCGACGTTGACATTTCCCATTCAAAAAGTCTATAGCTTTGTGACCTCCCTTTTAGAAAAATTTTTCCAACTCCATCCTCAAGACCCACAAAAGGTCATGTTTAGGTTTTCCACATAATGCCTGACATAATTATTCACCTGTGCAAATGCATGAAAAATGAAATCACCTGTGCAATAAGGGAAAAACCTGAAAAAAGACCTGGTGGGTCCTGAGGACTGGAGTTGAGAAAAAATTTTTCTTTAGAACTTTAAATTGAAGCCCCATTGGTTTTTACCGGCTTTTTCCCAAACAAATATGGTAAAGGAAACGTTTTTGTAAATAATGGGATTTCAGGGTGACGCTCATCATTTCTTTCTTTTAGTGTACGTTTGGTACTGCAAGTTCATACCAGAATGCCACTAAGAAGTCGCTGGTTTTCCTTTTGAAATTTCTCTCAGACTTGGTTCCATATGAAACTCCACAGTACCTAAAGGTGAGTGGTCCTGGACTAATCTGCATGAAACATGTGCAAACAAGGGGTTGTTGAGATTTTGATTACAGGTTACCTTTACCCCCAAAAGCAGCCCAACTCTTCCATATGTTGTGTCTAGTGTTGCATCTTGGCCCTGTTTTAGTTTATGTACAGTACAAAGCACAGCTCATGGACAGAGGTGGCACTATTTCCGGAAAAAAAAGGGATCTTAAATTTTCCCAAATTTTTTACATCCTTTTACATTTTGAGGTCAAAACCTCATCCCCCATTTGTGGGGAGAAAAAATTCGTCCCCCTTTATGGAAAAATCACTTTGGCGAAAACCCGGTTTCAACTGAAGGGGGCGATTGGTGAAGTTTCAAGGGGGGGCCCATTTAGGTTTTTTTTTTGCTCTTTGCATTGTTTGTGTTTGCAGGTTTCTATTGGGAAAAATGGGATGTATGAAACCTTTCAGTTGGAGCGGTTTTTGGTTGGTTTTTTTTTTCGGAAGGATGGGTGGAAATTGGTGTGGCAGCCTTTATAGATTCCACATCACAAGGTTTACCTACCCTCTTAAATGTCTGCTTAGTTATCTGGGCACTGGGTGATATTGAGGCTTTTGTGAAACCACTATTACCTAGTAGTATAATGATGTACCAGCCATAGAAAGCAGTAGAAGAGTGGAGAAGTCAAGCGATACTTTTTAGAGGATAACTGAATGTATTTTGATGGTAAGCAGTTTTATTGGGCCAGCGGTCAAACATGTGTGCTTCTCCTCCATTTGAGGTATATTTGAAATATAATGTGGAGATACTGTTACGTGGGGGTCCCCAGACATCAGTCACTTATTCTGATTTTATCCTAAAAATTTAACAAATAATATCTCACTCTGCTTTTTCAACAAAAAGTCATATTGTTATAGGTCTTGGAATGAAACACACTTTTTAAAGTGTTTTATTGTGACCAAAAGGTAGTTAGAAAAAAAATTGTTATATACAGGCAGTCCCCAACATACAATGCTCCGGCTTACATCTGTCTACTAGTTACAAACTGAGACTTATGGGGGTGGCTGGGCGTGCTGACATCACCCCATAACCCAAGTGCCCGAATGCCACATCAGAACATGAATAACAGAAAGTGAGGTGAAATCTTTAAAAAGTCAACATAATCATAAAACAAAAAAATAAAAAAATGGAGACTCTAGCAAGAGATCAAAGAGTAACCATTTTAACCACTTACAGAACATTTGCCGTTTATCTACGGCATGTCAGGTTAGGGGTTTTCCGCAAATTGCCGTCATGAGTACGTCAAGAGCGATCTTGCGCGCTCACTAGGCGCGACCCGCGAGCCAACGATTCGCGGCAATGGAACCAGCGGTATATTAACGCTGAACTTCATTTGCCGCATCCCCTCACGGACGGAGTGAGCTCCGGCCGTGGGGGATTAAAACCCCGATGTCGCAGACATCGTGGGTCGCGACATCGCAGCGCTGTGCGGGCTGCAGGAGTGTCAGCTCTTGCTTGCACGCGATCACGGCGGCCAGTAATGGCGCTGAGCGCGCCGCTCTGATTCTCCTACAAGGCAGCCCGGATGATGAATGAGGTGCATCCGGGTTGTATGGTGACGTCTCGATGACCACATGCTTTGTGGGCACGTGACTGACAGTTGCACATTGGGACCAGCATACGGCTATAAGCTGTATGCTGATCTCCAATGGCATGAAAGATCTGACGATCGGTTGATTGCATTTACCCTCTGGGGAAAAAGTTTAAAAAAATGTGTTGATAAAAATAAAAAAAAAGTGGTAAAAAACACAAAACACACAAAACAACAAAAAATTAATTAAAAATCACCTGTTCATAGCCCTTTTCCCCTTTACAAACGCCAATCGCCCAAAAAGATAAAAAATAAATAAGTGTACCAATATTTGGTATCGACGCCGTGTGTAGCGACTCAACCTATAAAATCTGTCATGTTAATTAACCCGTATGTGAACGCCGTTAATTAAAATAAAAAACCCAAAAAAAGTTCACAGAATTGCGATTTTTGTTCATCCGCAGCTCATAAAATGGAAGTAAAAAAAGTAATCATAAAATCATATCAACATAAAAGTGATGCCAATTAAAACGTCTGTTCATCCCGCAAAAAAAAAGTCTTACAAAGCTCTGTATACGGAAAAATTAAAAAGTTCCTGGCTATTAGTAGTTACTGATGCAAAATATTGTTTTTACACAATAAAAAACACTTTTTTTTTTTGGTTTTTCAATAAAATTTGCTTTCAAATAAAATAAAACTACATAAATTGGGTATCACGTAATCGTCTCAATACCCCAGAGTATAAAAAACTATTTGTCCCACGGACTTACTGCACGGTGACGCTATTAAAAATAAAAAAACTCTGCTAGATTTGCAGGTTTTTTCATTCACCCTGCTTCCCAAAAAACGGATACTTTAAAGGGCGATCACAAAGTCTTGTCCCCCTTAAAAATGTTACCAATAAAACCAGCAATTATCCACGCAAAAAAAAAAGTCCTTTTTACTGCTATTAAGCAGAAAAATAAAACAAAGTTTCTAGAATAATGGCTCTCAGACGCGGCGATGCAAAATCATAAAACGTGCTTTTCCTTTTCAATATAAACAGTGTTTTTATTGTGTAATAAAAGCAGTTAAACATTTATATAATTATTACTAAATGTGAGGGTAATCGCATGTAATCGTATATAAACCTGATGAGTAAAACTCAGCATGTAATTTATACATCCATCGGTGACCGCTTGTAAAAAATCACAAATAAAAAACATACCAGGTTTGCTGTATTGTTGATACAAAAAGGCCTCACAAAAACTTATAAAAAGTGATCAAGCATCATACCGTAATTGGTATACCACATTAAAAACCTTCAACAAAACCAAAGCCACAAGCTAGCTCCATATGCAAAAAATTTAAGATGCTCTGGCTGTTTCAGAATAGGACAAATAAAAACGCAAAACTTTTTATTAAAACTAGCTTCTATTTGTGTTAAACAGTAATAAAAACATAAAAAAACTATATAAAATTTATATAATTGTATTGGTAACGACCCCCATAGTAAAGTTATACCCGTCAATTTATCCTCGCGTTATGGCAACATACTGTAAAATAAAGTCCAAAAACAATGGCGGAACTGCGTTTCCCCCCCTCCAATTTCCATGGCGCCACCTTGCTAATAAAAAAAAAATTCGAAAACACCTGGTGCGACTAAAATGAAATAAAATACACCCTTGTTTAGATGACGATTCACATGAGTGGGTGTTGAATCAAATTAGGGGGGACGGGAAATTCTGGTAAGGTTTCACCTTGTTCTAGTAACTTTGGGGGCTTTGGAGATGCGGACATGGCACCCAACCAATATCTGGCGCCCTAAAGGCCAATTAGCGATCTCCACTCCCTCTTGTACCCCGTTCCATGTGCCACCCAAACAGCAGCTTTTCACCCCACATGTATGGTATTGCCGAACTTGGAAGAAATTGCGTTAACACCAATTTTGGGGTTTTTTTTCCAAGATCCTTGTAAAAAATTAAACCATTTTCAGCATTAATATTGCCAGATTATTGGAAAAAATATATATTTTTTTATTTTCTGAGCCGAACGCCTAAAAAAAATTTGTGCTTTGCAAAACGCCTGTGGCGGTCGATATATCACTACATCCTCTGGATATATTCCCGTAGGGGTTGTAGTTTCCCAATATGGGGTCCTTTTTAGGGGTATTTATTAGTTTTGGAAAACCTTAGGCGTGTCCAGCAACTGGAAAATAGCTCCCCCTAATTAAAATCGTAAATTGAAATATGATGGGCACTGTGGTCCAGTTGGTGCTCCTACAGATTCTGGGATTCGCCTGTGGTCCTGACCCAAACTAATGCACTAGGGCCAAATATGGGATAATCTCTGATATCGGGCCAGGTTTCTGAGTGGAATCAATTTAATTTGCAATTTACCTCGATCACATTTTACACGTTGTTCTTCGTAATTATGTATAAAAATTGAAAAAATCTGCAAAAAAAAATGTTAAAATTTTGAAATTTCACTTACACTCTTGCTTTTATTCCTGTGAAACTCCTAATGGGTTAACTAAACTTACTTAAATGCGGTTTTGAATACTTTAAGGGGTGTAGGTTTCTATTGATGAGCACGTCATTTATCGGGGGATATCTAACTTTTACAGGTCAATCAAGTCAGTTTGATCTGGACTGGTCCCTTAAATAATGTATTTTGCAAATTTTCTTGAAATTTGAAAATACTAATAAATTTAAAAGCCCCTAATGTCGTATATAACAATAATATAAATAATAAAATAGACATTTAAAAAATAATGATGCCAAACTACAGAGGACATTACGGTAGATGCTACATTTTAAACATTTTGAGTGGAATAACTATCTGTCCTTACATGCTGAAATTTAGTGAAAGTTTTGAAATCTGGTAAATTTTTCACATTTGTCACGACTTAATTTGATACTTTTCACAAATAAACAATACATTTTTTGGACCAAAATTTCTCTACTATCTTAAAGCACAATGTGTTCACCGATGCGGGTGGAGGGGAAAATGTCTCTGAATACACATGGATAGGGTTAACAGGGTCAAAAAGTATATTCTCGCGATAAAGGTGACACACATCGACAGACTTTCATAAATGGGGCTCTGTAAGAGAGGCCAAAAAATCGGCTCCGGCGGAGCCACGGGTTAAGGGGTTAATGACTGTATTTACTATTTTGCCATAGGCAAACTTAAAAACTCTATCAGTTCTTAGCCTTTATACACACTATTAAAAAACCTGATTTTCTAACCTCTCAATTTGTCCCTTTCTAATTGTGAAGGAATAACTCCTTTTTTATTATCAAGTCTGGTGGAACAACACTATTAGCAGGGTAACCCTATATATACAGTGATTTGCTAACTCCAAAAAAGAATCTAAAACATCTTACTAGGGCAGTCATCCCTAATCTGATTGGCATGAAACATATAAGGTTTCCTTGTGAAACCCTCTGCAGCGGGTTCACAGCAAGAAGAAGAAGGTAGAAAATCACAAAATAAAATGTCATGCCTGACCTCCCCACTCCCCAGGGGGAGTCTTAAAAAATGTGCCCACCCTTCTAATCCAGCTCTGCCATTCCAAAAGTCATAAGGTTCCCCTGGATCGCTGCCTCCTGGTCCCACCTCAGCAAACCGGAATGCCCAGGCAGGCAGTTACTGGTTAAGGTGGGTCACTGTGGCATTTCCTGGGTGGCCAGAGGAGACCAGGAAATGATGACCAGCGGGAATCTAATGACTTATAGGATGATGGAGGGTAGGGGATCAGAAATGTGAGCAATGTCTTTTTTTTTTTTCCCCCTCTCTTTCTCAAAACTATACAGGCCGATACTGTGGTAAAAAAAAATAAATAAATAACAGGTGCTCCTTTGTCCTGCCATTGCTGTTCAACCCTGCTGGAGCCCCTGTGTTGCCCATCAGTGACATAATGTACATTGCTCGTATGAGTGTGCAGCCAATCGCTGGCCTCTGGTCTCTGCTCGTATGTATGGCACATGACTGATGGTACCAGTGATTTTCTTATTGTCACATGAGCGATGTACATGATGTCACCGCTTTGGGACTGGCAGGATGCACTGGTGTTCTGCCAGGCTGGAATGGAAACAGTTATTTTTTGTTTTAATACAGTCATGGCTTATACTCGGGTTTCTGAAAATCTCAGAAAATCCTGTCAATATACAGAAGCTAATCCCTGGTGGCATCGAGCAACAAGGACAGGTTTTCTGCCAGAAAGTTTTGATATAAAAGCCTTGTGTTTATAATATTACCCTGTTTGTCTTTGGTTCTGCAGACACAACCTCAGGCACAACAAGATGTAGAGAAGGCAATACAGATATTTGAGAATACAGGCAAGATACCAGCCAGTGTAATGGAGGCCAGGTGGGTAAAGGTTGTTTACACACATTGACATGCATTGTCCTGTTATAGAGAAATATAGATTTTTTTTTTTTTTTTTTTACCCAGACCCGATTAATATAAATTTTATATTTTATTTCATTGCCATACCTAATTCTCTGAGACATAAGGTGCCCTTAAAAGTCTATGGGGAAGGGAGGAGGTGAGAAAGGAGTAATTGAACAGTTAGAGGCATAGACACTGCTGCTGCTGGTCCTAGTGAGTGTTCTATTCCACCCTGGTTCTAGATTCACAGCTGCTTTGTTAAAGGAGTTGTCTCATTACAAGCTTTGAGCCTACTTCAGTGTACCTGGCAGTTGAATTGAGGGCGTGCTTCTTGTCTGCTTCTTGTCTGCCTCTTCTCCTCCCTCTCCCCTCCCTCCCCTCAGCACACAGAAAGCTCTCCTCCATAACTTCAATACAGCAGGGGGAGGGGCGAAGGGGTTTGCTGCCAGAGTTAACCTGTGTGTGCCTGCCTAGGTCTGCTGCAGGCTGCTAGATCAGCTGTATTAGGGCTGATCTATGAGTGTGGAGAGGTCTGTGAAGCTGTGATTGCTAATAGCAGAGCAGGGGGGATGTAAGTGTTCCTATACCCCCTGCTTGGCATACAAATCTCCACATCTCCAGCAACAACAAACCCTATCAGAACAGACACAGGGCAGCTGGGAAGTGTTACTATACTGAGGATGTGTCACTAGTACAGCAGAGCATGAAGCGTTCACATGCCTCCCTGATCTGTTCTATTAGTATAGTCAGAGCTCCACAGACACATCATGATTATAGTAACACACATGGTCACTGCTGTCACATCTATTGATCAGCTTCACCTCTGCTCTCCTCAATCTGTGTAGAGAGCAGGAGGAAGCAGGCACACACAGGGTTAATCCAGGCAGCACAGACACAGAACCCCAGAGCCCTCCCCTCCCTCCACTACAGAAGCATTCTGTGCGGTGGGGGGGGCCTCTGGACTGTATTCTGAAGGTTTGATGAGTCATCAGACCTGACGCCAGTGAGATTAAAGTCAACAGGTCAGCTGCTATAGAGATTTGAGAAGTGATGTACTACTACTAACGGGATAACTAAAAAATCAGTGGAAACATTTGTAATGAACATATATTGCAAAGCTGCTTTTTTTTTTAAAGATCTTTTAATTAAAACCCAATCATTGTAGCGAGACAACCCCTTTAAGGTCTATTGTTTAATGTCCTTGATCCAGCTTCTGTATGTGAGAAAAATATATGGTAGCCGAATCTCCTCTCTTCTCTAACTGCTGTGTGTGTGAGACATACAGTATCTCAAAGTGAATACATGCCTCACATTTTTGTAAATATTGTATCTATTTCTGGGGCATCAGTGAAGAGATACGGATACAATGTAAAGTAGTCAGTGTACAACTTGTATAAGGGTATGTTCTCACAGCGTCTTGCCTCTGTATGAACATACGCTTTTCTGATGTGTCTCTGAGTCCATCAGAACGGACCCAGAGATGCATCTAACTATTAGCAGTGATTTCAGCATGTCCTTTCGTGACGGACCCGACAGACGCGATGCAGACACGCAGCGGCGATCATTCATGTGAGCTCTGCTGCGTGTTTGTCATTGCCGGCAGTGATAAACTCCCTGCTAATTGTTAAATGCGTCTCTGGGTCCGTTTAGACCCAGAGACGCATCAGAAAAGCGCATGTTCACACGGATGCGAGACGCCGTGTGAACATACCCTAACAGTATAAATTTTGTGTTCCCTCAAAATAATTCAACACACAGCTATTGGTGTCTAAACTGGTGGCAACAAAAGTGAGTACACCCCAGAGTATCAATATTCTGTGTGGCCAACATTGTTTTCCAGCAGTGCCTTAACTATTTTGGCTATGGAGATAACTAGCGCGTCACAGGTTGCAGCCACTAGAATCCTCTTCCACTCCTCAATGACAACATCACGGAGCTGATGGATGTTAGAGATCTTGTGCTTCTCCACCTTCCGCTTGAGGATACCCAACAAATGCTCAATAGGGCAAGAGACATGCTTGGCCTTTCCAGTACCTTTACCCTCATTTTCTTTAGCAAGGTAGTGGTTGTCTTGAAGGTGTGTTGTTGGGGGTCGTTATCATGTTGGAATATTGCCCGGCGACCCAGCTTCCGAATGGAGGGGATCTCTGGCAGCACTTGTACGTTTATTATGAAAAGACAATCTTTGGATATGATGCTGAGCACATGCACTCAACTGCTTTGGTCGACCATGGCGAAACCTGTTCTGAGTGGAATCTGTCTTGTTAAACTGCTGTATGGTCTGGGCCACCGTTCTGCAGCTCAGTTTCATGATGTTGGCAATATTCTTATAGCCTAGGACAGGCATCCTCAAACTGCGGCCCCCCAGCTGTTGGAAAACTACAACTCCCATCATTCCCACTGTTATAGATTATATAAATGCATGATGGGAGTTGTAGTTTTCCAACAGCTGGAGGGCCGCAGTTTGAGGATGCCTGGCCTAGGACATCTTTACGTACAGCAACAATTCTTTTTTTCTGATCCTCAGTTCTTTGCCATAAGGTGCCATGTTGAACTTCCAGTGACCAGTATGATAGAGTGGGAGAGCGATAACACCAAATTTAACACACCTCCGTCCTAATCACACCTGAGACCTTGTAACACTAATGTGTTACATGACACTATGGAGGGAAAATGGAAAATGTCTCCATTTTCACTTAGAGGTGTATTCAATTTTGTTGGCAGTGGTTCAGACATTGATCGCTGTGTGTTGAGTTATTTTGAGGGCACACCAAATTTACACTTTTATACCAACTCTACAACTATACACTGATTACTTTACATTGCATCATATCTTCAGCGTTGTCCCATGAAAATATATTATATAATGTTTACATAAATGTGAGGAATGCACTCACTTTTGTGAGATACTGTAAGCAGCTAGTGTTCACCCAGTCTGGTGGTGAGCTCAGGAAATACTGACAATTGGAGATGGAGCCTGCAGAGAAGGAAAGCTGTTAATTAATATGGGATATAATCTGTAGTGGTCAGAAAAAGCGCTACTTCTCTTATACACAGAAAACAAAGTCACTTGAAGCAATAGTGAACTTTCATTTATTATCTCTGACCTTTGCTTCTTTTCGGAAATAAATATTCTTAAAATATTTAATTTATCCCACAATTCCTGTACCTTTGCACTGTAATTTAGTTCTTTTACAGCTGCCTTTACATTTGTTTTCTAATTTAAAATCCTATTATTGTGGTTTTTCAAAGCATCTTCCGGAGACCGTATTTTACATCTCGCTTTCTGCCTGCATTGCTTTCCCCCCGGCTGGTCAGTATATATCATATGATCCATTAAGAAAGAATTTTATCTTATATTCATATTAATGTATCTAATCATTTTTCATAAAAAAATGTATTTTAAACTTTGTTTGCTTTGTCCTCAAAGCTTCCAGAGGTTCCAGACTCACTCATGTTACTCATTGATGCACTGAAAAAGTGAGTAATTCAAACAGATTGTGTAGTATCGAAGACTAGATCGAGACTAAATCTCAACAATAGCCTGAATGTGTGAAGGGCACGTCATGATCTGGAGTCTGGTTTCACAAAATGACTTTAATATAATCCTCTACCCCAGACCTGCACAACATTCCATGAGGTGGAAGCTGGATATCCTGGATCTGCCCACCTCCCAGCAAGGGACCGTCCCTGCATCGGCTCAAACTGGATGGTACCACCCATTTCGTGGGTGGGTTTGGCATGTGCCACACCCCCTTTCATTGCCCGTATGCTTGATAGGCCTTCTCTACACTACACCTACAGATTATGGACTAAACAGTAACAATGTTAAGGTCGAGGCTTGAGAGGTCTGTTTTTCTGTTACATAGCTCCAAGTCCCCTCACACAGTGATAAAGTTAAAGGGGTTGTCCAGGGTTAAAAAAAAAATGATGGCTTCTTTTTTCCAAAAACAGTGTCACAGTTGTCCACAGATTGCATTTGATATTGCAGATCTGTCCCATTAACATCTATTAAGCTCGGCTGCAGTATTAGAGACCGCATATGACAATCTTGACGTTGTTTTTGGATTGAGCAGCCATACTTTTCTAATCCTGTACAACTGTTTTAATCTAGAACATTTTAGATGCCTGTTCCTACCACTATGGGGAAGCTTACTTTAGGCATTTTTTTAAATTAGCTTAGGGTGCAAAGGTATGCTGGGAAGCAAGAGGTTCCAGACATGCATAGCATGAGGAATCTCTTCCTGAAATTATTGCATGGTGTCTCTTTTTTACATGTTTGTTGCAGGGCTGATAAAATCCCTCCTGTCATGATGAGCTCTTATATTGATGCCTGTGAGCTGGAGAAACATCGTAAGCTGGAAGGTGAGATCATACTTCAATGAAAAGGATTAATTGTAGCTTTTCATGTTTTAGAGATGTGTAGTTTTAAACTCTGATGAATAACTGAAAGTTGTCTTAATAGTCAAAGCATATAAACAAAGGTTAATGGGAAAGCTAAAGAGCTTGCCAGCGCCATCTATTGGATGTAGTAATTCTCAATTCACATGTCACTTTGAAGAGTCTTGCAATGTTAAAGGAGTTTTCCGGGACTATCTTTATTTGTTATAGAGCTCGTGACTTAATTATATTGAACTTTGTAATTGATACTAATTAAAAACGATTTACCTTTTTTGCTTTGCAAAACCAGGTAGAGAGCCCTTTATTCCCCTTCTTCCTACTTCCTGCATACCTTTGGTTGACCCGTCAACATTGATCACCATGGGCCTTACAATTAAAAACACTTTGTATCACTTCAGTGGGAATGGTTGTGCTATTTTTGTAAGCAGGGCTAACCCCATCAGAAATACTCTCTCTGTAGTGGAGGCGTGGAATTTTACAAAAAAAGGGTGCTAACAGAAATGTAATCATTCAGTACAGAAATGCAGGTGGAGGGTGTTATACACATACAGTGGTAACTATGTGTACATGGTGACTCATCACTGCTAGAGTCCAGGTGCCTTTATTACTGTGTACTGATAGGAGGAGATGTCTTTGATAAATTTGCTAAATAGACCTTTTCACTTGGTCAGACTTGCATTGATTGATTGATTGGCTGAATGTGCATTAGGATCTCTGAGATTATCCCGCAGCAGTCAGATAAAATTCTGCCTACTGCTCTTTATATAGTAGTGGTGCCAGGGTAAAGCATTATGGAACACACACTGACATCACTGTGTGCAGAGAGGATGACACATCCCCTACAGCAACTTTATACCAAAACCAAAAGGGAGAGGAACCATTGGTATAAAGGACAGAGTGATAATTCCACCACAAAACACTTTTGCCATAGGCAAGCTTAAACTCTATTCCTTTTTCCACAAACTTTTAGAAATAATACATAACTTTTATTACGTCACACTTTAAAATTATGTAAATCCTAAGTTTCACTCCTACTTCAAATCAACAGCGAAATTATCTCTTACTCGCCCTTAATTAGTAATTTGTAAACTCTTCAGGTGTTCAAATCCTATAATTACTGATTTTGCCTGCTTCTTTTAGTGTAATCCACTATTGATTGAATATTAAACGTCACGCTTTAAACCCTCAAATTCAATTACTATGCACATGGCTGTTTAATTTATTAAAGAGAAGTATGCAAGTTGGACAATACCTGAGTCTGAGGACGTAAGCGCTTTATTTTCTGGTATGTAGGTTCCGGGCGCTTTGCATTGGCCTGGATGAGTAATGCATAAGTGCTACAGCGCATGCGCTGCCGCCCTCAGTCATTGAGGGCGGAAGAGTGCTGCTAATGTCTTGTGCACAGGCACTGGTTGTCTTAAACACGTACGCAGGTGGCACCGCTGTGTTCATTCGGTAAAGTGGGTTTGGAATTTTGGTGACACCTATTTGGGAGGGCTGGAACAATGTGTTCAATTTTCCTACAAGGTTTTTGACTGATTTAAGCTGTTTTCCTAAATACAAAAAAGCTTTATCGAAAATAACAGCTGGTGGGTACATCATTGGGATTGAGCCCTAATTGGAAAAAAACACTATGTATTAGGTTGGGGCTAGGTCGCAGGAACCTTTCTAATATTGGAAAACATGGTTAATTAAAAGTAAAGGGAGAGCCTTTTTAACCTTAAAAAAGGATAAAAACCCGCTGTTACCTATTCCAGGTGCCAAACCTCTATCCCCTGAAGATGCAATTTTTATGGCAAAACATGTTGGGGAGGTTAGGGTCTAAATTTTAAGATCAGTTAGCCATCTCCCTGCTGGAACCGCTGCAAAGGTTCAATATATATTAATCATATTAATATATATTAAAGCAAGAAATATTACTGAGAGCATTTGTAGGGAATGAGACAGAGATTTATATCTTATTTAGGCAGCAAATCACTGTGATCTCATATAGGGAAAGAGATTATTTACTACTAGTGCAAGCTGTAGAATTGGGTGTCTGAATAGTGTAAATAAAGCAAAAATAACGCAAGAATTACATCTTATTTAGGCAGCTATCCACTGTGATATCACACAGGGAAAGATATATTATATATTTATTACTAGTGCAAGCTGTAGAAGTGGGTATCTGAATAATGTCAACAGAGGTGAAATAGCTATATGCATAGTAATTGAATTTGAGGGTTTAAAGCGTGATGTTTACTATTCAATCAATGGTAGATTATGCTAACAGAAGCAGGCAAAATCAGTAATTATAGGATTTGAACACTGAAGAGTTTACTAATTACTATTTAAGGGTGAGTAAGAATTTGGCTAGTTATTTTTTTTTACACAATTTTTATTAAATATTTTGCAAATTACATGAAAAAAATAAACAATATAGAGTAGAAACAATATATTTAAGCATGACAGCTATATTGCAAAATGCAGATTTGACGTCACAATTTACTAGCAATGTAAAACATCAAATGAAGAGATCTGAAAACAAAAGTATGGAAATACTAAGTCTCATATGACAAAGAGCCACACATGAATTGCCATAGAGTTCTAGATAAACATAGTAGAGGACCGAAATGGCCCTATAAAATGTGATAGCTCTTAAGTTTTATCAGCAGAAGTAGTCATCTGCCGAAAAATTTACCCTAACAATAATAATATGTAACAATAAGCCGTTTCACACGGCTTATTCCCCCCGGATTTGTGCGCCGTATTTAGCGCACAAATCCCCCGGGGAATAAGGGGGGGGAGGGGGCGCCCAATAAGTGATGTCCTTTCTCCCCCGGGCGGATTCGCCCGGCGGGGAGGAGCGAGGATTCACTTTTCTCAATGAAGCAGTGGGTTACCGTAATTGCTGCGCGGATTTGGCGCCGTACTGAAAGCGCAAATCCGGCGCGCAGTACGGCGCCAATCCCCGGCAGAAAAAGCAAGTGAACAGGCCTAACACTAAAGGTATGTTAGAACTTTTGAAAAATTTCTGGCGATAAATGCCTAAAAAAAGATCTGCAAAGTGCGTTCTCGCCCCCGCAATGCCATGCAAACCCACCAAAATAACAAAACTTTCCTATGATCAAAAACTGATGCTGAGGGGGGTTAGCACCCCCCTTTTTTGGATGTAGTGGCTATCCCTTACAGAAAAGCTGCTGATTTCCCCCATTCCCCCCAAAAGAATTAGAGTTACAAAATGGGGTAGCCCTTTTTCCCCTGTGGGGGATGTACAGCACATATATAAATATATAAACCAAATCATATATATATGTGTACAAGCATTACAAAATATATACACTGCTCACAAAAACTTATGGATATTTGAATTTTGGTTGAAAATTCAGGAGTATTGTAAAATTTCTTGAAAATGTTTAAGTTAACTAAATGAGGACCAAATCCCTTAAAATGGATAGTCTTAAGGTTTTTCAACAGAATGCATTGAAAGAAAATTTTACCCTGATCATATAATTTGCCCAAAAAACTAGTGCTCCGTTTGCTTTAGAACTTTTCGATGAGATTGCTTCTAAAAAAACTCAAAGGATTTCTTATCTGATCCCCAAAAAAAAGCCCCATATTCAAAAGCTGTTTGCTGAGGGGATATATGTCAAGCTTTTCTGTTGGGATGCACAGAATAGCTATCCAACGTGTACAGAATCATCTCTGATTATCTCATTCCAAACAAATCAGGAGTGTAAAGATTTGGATTACAGGTACATTACTTTAGGGAACTGCACATAGCATGGATAATAAATTCACTTGTATGTTCTTTAGGATAAAAGAGGAAACAATGCCCCAAAAATTATGGAAAATTCTGTTATTTGAGTTCCCTACAATTTTGAAAATTTTGTTTAGGGGACTAACTCCTTTAACTTTAGAAAGCACGTGTCCAACTGTTCAATATTTCAGTACTTTTTGCACAACTTGCTGATCAATTTCAATTGAGATTTAAACAGTTCTCCTCATCATGCTGTTTACATTTTGACATCACAAGACCAAGATAACACCTTACAATTGATGAGCAGTACCTCACTATTTCAAAACTTCAAGCAGGATGCTCTCAGATGGAAGTGACCACAGCTTAAAGTGTCACGAAGTGTTACCAGCAGGTTGCATCAGAGATCCAGAGAGACTGGAAGAGTCACAGAAAGGCAAAGAAGTGGACATTCTTTTGGATTCATCACACACGGATGCCCGCTTCATTGTAAACCATGCCCTTTGGAGTCACATGATGAATGCCACACAACTCCAGGCATTTTTAAGGGAGGTGAGAGGGATCAAACACCTGTTGGGTATTTTGCCATTAGAGATCAGCAAGTAGTGCAGAAAGTACTAAAACGCTGACCATTTGGTCCTGTGCATTCTAAAGTTAAGAGATGGTTTCATTTAAAAATATCTTCAATAAATTTTATGTTCATCCTGAAACTTCATCCAAAAGCCAAATATCCCTAACTTTTCGTGACTAGTGTGTGTATGTACATACAGGTACATTCATTATCAGGTTCTCCATTACATAACATTGGTTTTCTGATACAGTCCCTAAAATTTCACCCTGCCTACGTGACAGATGTACTGCATTGAAAAGAGAACCCCGCCGTACAGTGGCTTACTCTGCGCCTTTTTTGTTGGGCAAGGTGTCTTAAACTGTCTAAATACATTATAAATGTGGTGTAAAGCATGAACACCAGAATTTGGGTGCATGTTGTAAAATAAATGTGTCCCTAAGGGCCGTTCATCAGGGGTTGGGGTGGGATTATGTGGTAATCTAAAGTGTGATTTTATAAGGATGCCATTGCCCTCTCTCATGAGCTTGATTAATTATGATCAAGGCATTTCTTTAGATAAGGTGCCCAACTTCCTTCTTGTATGCACTGTTTATATAGCTTTGAATATTATTACGCCTTGACAGGTTGGCAGCTTTTAGGTGCATGCAAAAAGAGAAAAAAGAAATTACGACACAGAATTTATGACCAAATTGTAGACCTCTTTATTTTATAATGTTTGGCTTTTTTTTTTTTTTTTTTTTTTAAATAAAAGCTTTTTAGGTTTATATATTAGATGACATATTAGCTGGTGCACTGTCAGTGTATAGTTATAAGCTGCAGCATCTATATAGCTTTCTTAATAATATACAGGCAGTCCCCGGGTTATGAACGGGATAGGGGCTGTAGGTTTGTTCTTAAATTGAATTTGTATGTAAGTTGGAACAGGTATATTTATTAAATGTAACTCCTGCACAAAAGGTTTTTATTTTAGTTTTGGATAGTGCAGGGAAGGGTTTTTACATTTGTTTTGTTGTCTGTGCCCCTGTTAAGAAGATTTCACCTCTTTTTCACCTCATGTGGCATGCTGGAACATGTAGTTCCATGTTTCACAGCAGATAGTAGCTGTGGAACGACAAGTGCCAGAATGCCTCATAAGTCTCCGTTTGTAACTAGGAGACAGGTGTAAGTCGGAACATTGTAAGTCGGGGACTGCCTGTACTACTTCTGACATATTATTTCCTTAAAGTGGTTTTCCCATCTGGCTGTTTCACATAATCTGCTCTTCACATCCAGCTCCAAGCTCCCACTTCTTTTTTAGGCTGTGGGTGGTTGTACAGCAATGACTGGTGACCTCTGCTGTTCCTAGCTGAGCCTGTTACAGGTGTGAGAGGGACATTGGTGATAGAGGGATTATAGAGCAGGAAACAGGGCTACAGAGCTCTAAAGGGTTACATTTCATCAGTAAAAAGCTAAACAAGCTCATGTGCTGTTGACAAGACACAGCAGGGAGTTACGTAACCATCCAGATAGGTCTCTGCAGCATGGAAAGGAGGCTGGCGGCCTACAAAACCTTCTGTAAAGAAGCAGGAAATAAGAAATGCTCTGACTCTAAAATGAAGCAAAATCAGAACAGAAATGTATTTGGGAATAATCTTTACTTACATGTGTAAAGCTAATCAATGTGGTAAGAATCGAGCATTTTGTGTTCTAGATGTTTTTTGGTGGTTCTGAAACTTTTCGTATTCTTTGATCCTAAATTTCACTCTTTAGGAAATGAGAAGATGGATTTATCTCTGAATGAGGAGCCCATGGCCAAATTGCAGGCAGCACTGTGGGAGCTGAGGCCCCTCATCACAGATCCAAAGCGATATGATGGTATGTTAGGAACTGACATTAACGTTTATGGCCACCTCTGAAGCCACTTTTATGTTCCCAAATGCATCTAATATGCAAAATCATAAAATATTACACAGAACTTTTTCCCGAAGTATTGTCTTCTTTATAACTATTTATTTTGTTGCTCTCAGAGATCTCATCTCAGGTGGCCGTGATCTCTGACAAACTGGCGTCAGTAGTTGAGAGCCCCAGCGGGGATGGTGTTCCTGTTGTCTCAGAGTCTCTTTTTACCAAATCTGTGGAGGATCTGGAGCCACAGGAGCTGACGGTGAGCTGGAGTCTTGATCTTCTTACTCTTAGGGTATGTTCACAAAACGTAATCTTAACTTATCTTGGGGCATATTTTGTGCTGAAATATGCCCCAAAATAAGCCTCAATAATATTCTATGCAGCTCTGATTGATCCCAATGTAAAATATGTGTTGTCATTCACACGACGCCTATTTTATAAGCGTATTTGAGACGCGTATTTAGGGACGATGTCACTCGAGTAAATTTAAATGCTTTGTCCATTCTTGAGGTGTTTACATGAGTGAAATCCCCATAGAAACGATGGTGGAGCATATTTTCGGCGCGTAAACCAAGCACAATACAACCCACACTATGCAAAAAATACACTTCAAGCTCATTTTGAAGTGTAAATATATACTTCAAAATTATGTTGTGTGAATGTACCCATAGGTTCAGTTGTTTTTGTTTCTAAGTTTGACTTTACTTTTCATTATTTTGCAGGTTTCTGATTTGCTTCTAACATTCTTTTGCCAGTATGTTATGACAGCTTCCAGTGCCAATCCCCCTGAAAGGTAGTAAAACCTTTTGTTGGACGTGTGTCTAAAGCTGCCAACAAATATTGAATTAAAGCATTTAAGCCACTCTGATACCTCACTGCTGCTTACTGGCACACTGGGCCAAAGATGCACATTTGCTTACTTCAACATGGTTCTTTAGCCTTATTGTCTACTGATTTAGTGGAACTGTCCTTCGTTTCACTTCACTTTTACGCTATGTTCACACGGCAGTAATTGCGGGACGTATTGCCGGCCCCATAGACATTCATTATTCTCGCCGCGTATATGCCATGAATAATTGACATGTCACTTCTCTCCCTGCTCATCGTATTGTGCGAATGGGGAGAGGAGACGTAATCCATAGTTCTCTATGAGAACTGTGGATTACACTAATGCCTGGGACGTATCTTGCCCCGTATTTAGCGCAGTACGGTGCGAAATAATGGGCGAGATACGTCCCATTTTAAGCCGTGTGAACATAGCCTTAATCCTCTCTAAATAACCTTTTGAACCAAAGATATTAGGCACACAAATACTTCTCAGGTAGTTATAGTTTGCTATGTGACCGTGTAGACTGTTCATCTTGTAGAGCATTACCTAGAATAGATATAATTGTAACTTATCTCTCTCATTCGTGAGACTTGTCTATGGTTTTCATTCTCTGAGTGTGAACTGGATTGCTTTCATTCACCAGCAAAAAGGAGAGATATAGATGTACAAAGCATTATTTGAATGTTGCAAAATGTGTTATTATATAGTGCTAAGCAAAAGTTTGAATAAACCTTTTCATTACATGTTTTTATGTATATCAATTTACTGCTTATTCTAGATTAAGGAGTCCAGTAGGTGATCTGATAAGTGACTGACAGGTATCTCTGTATGCACAATCATAAATCATACAAGGGAGGCTGTCAATCATTTAGAAGACTGCCCACTGGATTCCTTAACCCAGAGTAAGCAGTAAATTAAATTAATAAACTCCCAAGTTGTACTGAATCTTTACAAAATTTTGTATCAATCTGCTCAACTCTTCTTGCTCTATAACATGCTGCCTGCAGATCAGATAACAGGTTCAAATTAACAAAAAAGTGTTAAACCAGAATATATTTCATATGTTAAATTCTTTAGAAGCCCCCATTTGCTTTGATGACTACTTACTGTTGCCATTTTGTCAAGCCGTTTCATGAGGTAGTTACTTGGAACGGTTTTCCAACAGTCTTAGGGCTTGTCCCCACTGCACAGGTTTTTGGACGGTTTTCGGTTTTGAAAACCGTTTGTAAACCGACTGTTAACCCCTAAAATGGACCTCTATGGAAAATACGTGCAGCTTTCCCCACTGCACGGGTTTTCCGCCGGACGGTTTTTTAGACCGCCCGCGGTCCGAAAAAGATTGAACATATTCATTCTTCCGCCTGGCTTTTGGGCGGAATATGAACAAGTCAATGCGATGGGGGAGGGCTTTTCTCCGAAAACAGTAGAGAAAAGCCGTCCTCCCTGCGGCCGTGTGCATGGCCGCAAAACCCCAAGATCTAACACCGGTCGGCTAATCTGACCGGTATTTGCTCTCTGCCGTGGGGACATGCCCAAAAGTACTTCCCAGAGGTTAAGCAGTTGTTGGCCTCTTTTCCTTCACTCCAACTTATCCTCAACCTTCTCAACTGGGTTTAGGGCAAACGACTGTGGAGACCATGTCGTCAGATTCACCACTTTGTCACTCTCCTCCTTGGTCAAATAGCCCATACCTAGCCTGGAGATGTTTCGGGTCATTGTTCTGTTGAAAAACAATTGATTGTCCCACCAAGTGCAAACCAGATGTGATGGCATGCCGCTGCAGAATACTGCCGTAGATATGCTAGTTATGTGTTCCTTGAATGTTTAAAAAAAATCACCAAGTATCACCAGCAAATAAATCCCCTCAACCTACCCCCCCACACACACCATCACCACCTACTCCATGCTTCATGATGGGAACCACACATGTTGAAACGATCTGTCCACCTCTTCAGTAGTGGCTTCTTTCAAGCTCTTAGACCATAAAGACCTGATTCTCGCAGTATCCACTTAACTGTTACAGCTTGAAATGATGAAACAAATGTGAGAAATGCAAACTGTTTTACCTCCTGCGTGAAAGAAGAGGGGGAGCAGAGTATGTAAGGATGTGTTATATGGGTGTGGCGAGCACTGTGTATAAGGGTGTTTTATATGGATGTGTTATATCTGGCAGATATAGAGACTAATTGCCCAGATCCTTCACATATAGTGATCACTGTGAGAGGAGCATAGAGAGCTCAGGCAGCCTTTATTACACAACTCAGAGGGGAGTAAGAAAATGAGAACACACAGACAGCAACTAACACACAATGCCCAGGCAGCCAGTTTTATTTTCACACAGGGAGTGAGCACAGAGTGCAGACAGCCAGTCACCGCACAGGGAATGTGTCCTGACCAGGGTTGAACTAAATATCAGACAGCCAATCACAGCAAAGGGGGCTTGGCCCGACCTCATGCCGCTGATTTAGCTCTAGACACACACAGATTTGCGAATATCTGCTATACTAACTGATTTAGCTAATACAAACCAGTTGCAAAAGTGCTTATTTTTACTGTCCCCATCATTACAGATATGATCTTTGTAGTGAGGAAACCCCTTTAATGTTGAGATATGTCTGTTACTTGATCTTTGTGAAGTATGTGTGTGAGCAATAATCTAAGTTGCTGTTAATCTGCAGTTTCAAAGGCATTTACCTTCTGAACCAGAGGTAACTAATGGTCTTCCTTTCCTAAGGCGGTCCTTATGAAAGCAGATTATTTTATAGATTCAAATGCAGAAGGGAGAGGCATGGACCGCACATGCTCATACTATACGTTGATCTAATGCTTCTCAGCAAAACTTTACAAAAATGAACAGGAGGTTCTTAGTATAGTTTTTGATCAAACTTTATAGGCTCACTTGCCACTTCACGGCGACCTCTTTAAAGTGGGTCTCAACACCAATGGATATAGCACTGCATGGCGGCCACCAACGCAGCAATAACCACACCAGCAAGGGGCACAACCTAGTAGCCCCCTGGCTCTGGGTTGCACCACCCCACAAGAATAGCACCACAGCAGCAATGGCTGCCACACAGCATCAATACCAAAAAAATGAAAGACTAACACAGCTTACCTCTCCTGGGCCCCCTGCAAGTAGACTGAAAGAAAAAGAACATTAACCCTTATACAGACTACTGCTAATTAAAAACACCTGGGCCAAATGGGGAGGTGTGCTGAACCATGTGTGAAAAGATAGACATACAGTATGTATTCAAACGCAGAAGGGAGAGGTATGGACCACACATTCTCATATTATACGTTGGTCTCTACACTAATGGATATAGCGCTTCATAGCACTGATATAGCACTGCTGTGATGCAGTGCTTGTGGGGTTGTGCAGCCCAGAGCCAGGTGGCTAGCTCTGGCAGCAGTGGTGCTGTTGGGCCACTTGGCTGTGCCCCTCATTGGTGTGGCTGTTGCTGCAGCGGTGGCCACCATGCAGTACTACCCACATTAGTGTAGGGACCCCCTTAAAGGAGGTCGCCGTGCCGTGGCAAGTGGGCTTATACCATTTGATCAAAAAGTATACTAAGAACCTCCAGTTCATTTCAAAATTGATTTCTGCGAAGCAGTAGATCAACGTATAGTGTGGGGATGTGCGATCCATACTTCTTTTTCCATGAGATTATTTTATAGCGTTGTAGGGTTTTCATGATTGCAATTGAGGATATTTTTACAGATCTTAACTGACTGGCTTATAATGGTGGGCTGTTGTTTTTCTTTGCTTAGCCGAGTAATTCTTGCCATAATGTGGGTTAGAACAGTACTTAACCTCTTAAGCCCAGGCCTGAAAAGTACTTCATGACCAGCTACATTTTGTAAGTTTTGCCTCGTTGAGTTTCAACAGTCATAACTTTTTATTCTTTTAAGTGACGCAGTTGAATGAGGACTTGTTTTATGCAGGAGAAGTATTTTGGGGGAGCAAATTTTAAGTTTACAAACGAATTACTGCATAATTTTATTTTTCCTTTGTGTTTTTTTAATTATATTTTTACATCATTCACATTTCACACTAAATAACCAGTTACATGAATTCTACAGGTTATTATGGTTCTGTAGATATCTAATACCTGTATTTTTTGTGTGTGTTTGCACAATAACGCTTTTATTCAATATTTATTTCTATTTTATTTTTTTCTACACTTTTTTTTTTATCCCATTAAGGGATAATTATTGTACAATTTTTTTTACGTTTAGTAATGTCCAAACTTTTGTCAGGTACGCTAAATTGATTATTTGTGTAAAACTGGACAACAGTAGCTATAAACCATAACCTTGAGCTGTTTACATGAAATAATCCATTCCTTTGATTTAATTTTAAAGACAAGGACCCTGGCCCTCCCTGTATGTAAAGATGTTGTGTGGTCATCCCAAGGCTCTCTATGCAGTGCTGAGTAGGACCCTGCAGTTGTTTTGCCAGCAGGTAAATGTGATGGGTACAATAGTTATTGGGTGGATTGTGTGTATCTGTAACATGATATGAATTTTAACCAATTCAATTGGTATTGATGGGGGATAGGGCTTTTACCACGAAGTAAAACTGTGCGTACCCTGCATGGGAATGAGGCGGGTGACGGTTACGGCCGTCCTCCCCATTCACTTACTTCTATGGGAGGTCCTGAATATAGTCGAGTGAGTGTGCTCAGCTCAGCCATATTCAGGAGCTCCAGTAGAACCGAATGAAGAGAATGGTCGCAGGCACTGCTCTCCTCATTCTTATGCACAGTTGGCTGGCAACTAGCTGACAGCAACCTCTGCAGGGCATTTTACTTTGTGTTAAAACCCCTTTAAAGTCTTAATTCTTCTTTCTCTTATGCATTGCGGATTTATAGGCAGGATCTTTGAAGGATCAACATGTGGTTGGACTTGCTGTTTTTTCTGTTCACCTCCATGAGTGCCAGGCATCAATTACAAGCCCAAACAAACAAGTGAATGCACTAGAAATGTTCTGGGAACTGCTACTGAAACCCCAATGCAAGAAGTCTGTGTCAATAATTCTCAGGTGAGAGCTGTGTGCTTAGGAGCGTATCTATACCCAGTCTCTATAAATCTCATTTATAAACTGCATGAAGGGTGAATCACTTTAATTACTTCTTTCTGTAACTTAAAAGGCTATGGTGAAGCTACTGCGCTCAGGGCATATTAGTAGTTGTAGTTTCACAACTGTTGGAGAGCAACAGGTTACAGACCGCTAATATACAGGGTGTTTCTCTTTCCAGGTTGTGCACAGCAGCGGTTTCCTATGCATGTTGTAGGTTCTCTCTACTCAGTCCTTGGTTTTTGCTGGACTGCTTTCCACCCTTATTCATGTGTAAGGTAATTTTACTTATTGTTTCTGTTGAATTGTGTTTGGTTTAAAAAATTATACTTCCTGTGGCTAAATCGGTCATTTGTCTACAACCACGAATTCCAATGTGCTCACACTAAACGTTGTGCACTTCACTGTACTCTGGAAAAATCATACAAAGAATCACATCAGCAACAAACCTAAACCTATACATCACCTACACAAAAATGTTTGTAACAGAAATTTGAAACATATACAAAACTTATTTTAGTGGCATAGCCATCAAAGAAAAGCGGTAAAAAAAATTGTGGAGTAACTTTCAGTAGAACAAAAATGCCTTTGCAGTGATTGGCGGTGTAGTAGCACCTCTCTACAGTACAGTGCAGTACTACATGTCCTGTACTACTCTTTACAAGTGCCAGGATGAGTGGCCCTTTTGGCACCCATTTTCTTTTTATCTGGTACATTGTATATAAAGAAGCTCCTTTCCTCATAATAGAAAGAGATTTACAGCTTCTAGCAGCTGTTCAAGACATATGTAGGGACTTGCTTTATCTGTATTAGTTATCTGTGTAGTTTTCTTTACTCTTCACTTTGCATCACGTTGGTGACATTTTAGGGCTTCTGAACCAATTGCCAGGTTTCAACATACAATTTTCAACCTGAAACCAATTAATATGGTATGTTAAGGGACCACTGTATTGTATATTTTGTAATTGCATAGGACTACAGAAATACGAAGAGAAAGTTTTCCATCAATTTTAAACTGAAAAAAAACTTTTTCTGAAGTGACACTTAAGTTTCACAGAGAACAGGGCAATGGTGCTGTGCCAGGGGGGCCTCTCTCGTGTAATTTTGGTTGCAGGATGCTGCTGCAGCTAGAATCTGGTAGTCCTATTGCAAACAGATGCAGTGCATTACTTAGACTATTAGTTAGTGTTTTGTCACTTCTTTAGTTTGGCATCCTGACTTGCGTCCATACTGATTTTCTGTCTAAATTACACATTTCTGCTTGTGTTTCCCGGTTTACAGATTTTATAGCATTAGCTATATTTCTCTTTTTCCTATTATTGTTTGGATATAAAGAGAAGTGGCAGTGGGGAGAATATGCATTTTGGAGCTGTTATAAATTGGCCCCTTTCCTTTTTCCTATAGTATTCTTTTTTCCATGCTTACAGCTACAACATCTCTTGCCTAGGCTTGTCCTGAAAGCCAGAGAAAAAGGGATAATGGAGGAGGAAGCGGATAACCCTGTACGTTTCTGCCCGCTGCTCTGTGCTTCAGCAGGCTGGAATGAAGCAGCTGTCAGCCTATGGTCGCGATGTGCACACTTGCAGCTGCTGCACTAACTGAGAAGTCAGTTTGTGGGTCTTGTGTTCAGCGGGCAGACAAATGCGTAAACGTTTCTGGGATAGCTGAATCATAACACATTTGGCTGCCATAATTCCTGAAGTTTAGGGTTGTAAGCTTTGCCTTAAGAGCTTGTTTAAACTGGCTAAGACTGCTACACTTAGGTGTTGACGATGTAAATGGCAGGGATTTCTTTTAAAAAAGTTAGGCGAGAACCTGTGTGGAAACTTAAAATATCCAAGTAGGTGGTCATTCTGCTTCCCTATAAAAATTACATTTAAAGGGGTTTTTTCACCATACTGTTTCACAGAGCCACAGCCAGCTTCATACTCTGTTTTTTGTTCAGGACCTGGGTAGGTTCTGTAGGCCAGTTGATTGGCATTTTCTGCTTGCTTTTATTGTTTACAGTGAGATGAGTGCTGGAGATTTATAATCTGTAGGGCTACAGAACGGTTAAGAATTAAAACTTGTCATTAACTTAGGTAAACAAGCTTATGTGCTAAACTAAGGACTCAACCAGGGAGTAAATCATACATGGTTTAACAACTACAAGCTTAGAGCATTCAGATAAAAGTGAGCAGACCAGGGGGGTCGGTATCCTAGAGATTCTTAGTGTACACTAGCAGTGGGTAAAATCTTCTGTATCTCCTATCAAAGCAAAATCAAAACTGCAGTGTATTTGGTAAGAGTCTGCATATCCCTACATGTTAAAAGCTAATCATTCTGGTGAGAAATCCCCTTTGAGAAACAACTGATCTGATTGATGACTAAGGCCATGTTCACACGGCTTAAAATGGGCGTATTTTCGGTCGGTTAATTACGCGCCGAAAATGCGCAAATTACAGGCAGAAAAAGTCCCAGTCATTTACGGTATTCCACCAGTTCTCATAGAGGATACTATGGATTACGGTCTTCATCTCCTGATCGGCGAATACGCCGAGGGGGGAGATAATTTGACATGTCATTTTCTAGCGGGCGTATAACGCGCGGCTATTATGCAATGTTAGTCTATGAGCCGGCGACGGTGCGGCCCCCCCGCTCCCTCCACCGGCTCCACCCCGGCCCCTGGGCCAGCACGGCGTAACTTGCGGGGCGAATTCTAATGTCCCGCACGTTAACCGTGTGAAAACATAGCCTTAGTGGTAAGTGAATGGGAGACCACCCCTAAAGAGCTGCAATGTTTGACGAATATACCTTCTGGCTTTAACTGTGTAATAACAATATCCCTTTGCAGTTATCTTTCAGAGATTGGCTGCTATGGGAGATGCACCTGGGCTCAGATAAGGATCCGTTATGTGATGCTGAGAGGTACGTCTATGGTTATAAACATGCTTTTGTGAGTGCCAATTATTGTCTCTGCCTTTCTAACCTTTACATTGTCTACAGGCTGGATTACCAACGCTGGGCTTTGAATTGCTGCTTTCTCTCATCATCCTCTACAAATGGAGGCTGTAGCAATGATTTGGAAGTTGCATGTTCTACAATGGTCGATGCTGTGCTAGATTTTTGCTGCAGGTGGGAAACTTATCTTCATTTAAATGAACATATTGGTTATATTTGTCCATTATTTAGGACCTTAACAGTGTTGCCTTTTTCCTGTAGATCTGAAACAAACGTAGATGACCGGCTGGCTCTTGGTCACACAGGGATTGCTGACATCCTTTGTCGCTTACAGGTTGGTTGTCTGTGCTCTTCCTACCACATTTGCAGTCTGTAATGGTTCCTGCAGCAATGTAGTCAGTCAGACGTATGCCAGATTTGATTATATGTGAAACCGTACGTTTTGAGGGCAATTACAAAGCGCATTTTTCTCTTGAGGACATGGATAGTAGATTGAGCTATCAATACGACCTGTGGAATACCTCATATCTTCTGTGTTGCCCCTGGAGAGAAGTTGCTTCCAGATTCCCCAACATATTACAGCTATTTACTTGGAGTTCAAGCAGTGCGGCACCTTGTAAGCAGGATCTCTTTTTTTAAAAGAATTAGTGAAGATGGAGAGCCCCTTTAATCCTGTAGTTTCAGGATTCTATATGAACAAGGTTCTCATTGCCTGTAACCCTCTGTACCTTTAGTTTATTTAAGCAATCTTTATTTAAACAAATGATTTGTCCCCCCTCATTATTCAGGAATTTGTCTGTGACTTGCTGACTCAGTCACGTTCAGGAAAGAGTAGCGGGATGACTTTTCTTTTCAACATTTTCCACCAAAGATTAGCAGAGTCTTCCAGCAGTACAAGAACGAGTGATCGACTTCAAAGACAAGGAGAACTTGCCATGTGTTCCAGGTAAGCTTCAAAGAAGAAGGGGCATGCTCAAGATAATGGGTGAAAGTCTTCCTGCTAAACTTCTCATGCTCGAGAATTATTTGGGCTATATACACAGTGAGGTATTTGGATAGCGGGAGGATGTATTTGGTGACAGCACATAATGTCAGCTTTCATTGACACAGTACCACTTTACTGATGCTTTTGATCTTTTATACATAGGATTCTCCTGGGACTTCCATCTATGTTCCTAATTAGCACATCATCTGAGAAGGGATATACCAGTCTGGACTGTGAGGACTTCTTCAAATTTATCAACAAGGAATTGGTTAGATAATGTTCTACTTACTTTATCTGAACTGTACATCTGGATTTTATGTATAGACTTTGTTGTTTAACCTCCACCTCATGTACAGAAAAACATTGACCAGAGAGGGTGCACTTTACCATATAACATCACTGCTCATTTTTTTAGGGTAAGGAAGAGTTTTTGCTTTATGGTTATGTTAATAAATGTTCTTCTGGAGCTTGCAGATTAAATTCCTCTGGTTTCTCAGGGTCTTGTGGGTGCCAGTACACAGTGTGAAGATCCAAGTGGCGCTGTGAACTCCATACTGAGTGCAGCTTACTCACGGTGTCCCATCATCCTAACCTCTGCTGCGGTATGTGTGGACCAATCCTTGTGGTGGAATGCCCAAAATTCGAAAATGGGATATTGTAATTCATTTTTTCCCTAAATCATACCCGGTGTCCTCGAAAATAAGACATAGTGCATTTTTAGTTATGAAATTCAGAGTTTGGCTGCTAATATTACTGTTGTTTGTGATGAAATCACTTACAGTTTATTAATTACATGTTGATGTTATTGTTCTAACATTAAATGTGAATTTTTGTTCATAGCATAGTTGTAAAAAAAAATCATCCACTAAAATAAGGGCTTAACTTGTCTTTAGGAGCAAAAATGATTTTCGACACTGTCATTATTTTCGAGCGGAGGTGGGGGAAACTGTGGAAGGTATCTGTTTACTTTGTGCCACATAAATTATGTTTGTTTGCCTGGAAACTTGGGAAGTGTCCAGCGTTTGTGAACGGTAGCACTCATGCAGCTTTGAACAGGTTAATGACATTTTGCTATTACAGTGGGTTACAAAAGTAATCATATCCCTTGAACTGTTCCTCATTTTTAAAACTTTTACATGCATCATTTACTTTAATATATATTGTATTACTTAATGTATGTGGAAATAGCAGCAACAATGTAAGCATGTATATTTTGATAGTGTAAAGAAAGAATGATACATGCTTTTCTAAATTTTGGTGACATAATTAAAAAAAACTGGAAAAAGTGTGTGGCATCGCATATGTTTTCATTCACATCCTGTACTCTGTTATCCCTAAATTAATCCAGTTTGTCCAATTCCTTTAGAAGTCATCTAATAAGTAAATAGAGTACATCTGTATGTAATTTAGATGTGCCTCTAGATGTGCAAAGCTGGTAGAAACATACACCCACAGACTTGCTGTCATTGTAGCTAAAGGTGCTCCAATAAAGTATTGTCTCTGACTCAGGGGGGCTGAATTCATATGCACACCACACTTTTAAGTTTTTTAATTTGCAAACATTTGGAAAAGCACATATCCCTTTCTGTATGCTTCACAAATACTGTCTAGTTTGTGTTGCTTTATTACATAAAATATCAATAAAATACATTGAACTTTGTGGCTGTAACATGTAAAAATAAGGAACAGTTTAATTGGTATGAATACTTACTTTTGCAACCCACTGTTAGGGGCCGTTCACACGGCACAGGTCAAATACCGACAGGTAAATCCCGACCAGTATTTGCACTGTTTTGTGATCATGCACACGACCGCCAGGTGACGGCTTTTCTCCGCAGTTTGCGGATTAAAGCCCTCCCCCTTCGCATAAAAATGTTCATATTCCGCCTGGAAAACGAGGGTGGAAGAATGGACATGTTTCTATGGTTTGTTATGACCGACAGCGGCTATGAAAAACCAATAGGACGGATAAATCACCGTTGCCTAGTGGGGACAAAACCCTTTGATCTGGGATCACCAGCCAGGTCTCAATTGGCTAAATAGTGACGGTGGATCTAATTTTTAGACCTGAGAAAGGGCTCACCTTCACTACCCATTGCCCAGGTCACCCTCCAGCCAATCAAAGAGAGAGATTTTGACATCAGGGCAAAATTGGTGGATTTCCTCACTTGCCCTACAAGTCTCTGTAGAGAAGACAGAGTGTTTTATATAATCGTTCTATACAACCAATCTCGTTTGAAATGGCTCTTTAACTTTACTGCTGTCATATCAAAATGTCTTGCTCATCAAGCTTCGTATTTAAGGCAACTGCTTTAAATATAATGCAGATTAATCCCTTTCCCCCCCACCCTTTTTTATGCAGCTTTGGTGGCCACAGCTCATTCCAGCCATTGAGTGTCAGTGGAACCGTTTGTTTGGCGGAACCCTGCCTAAAGAGATTGTGACCCTGAGAAATATTCAGAGTGATGTGGATAGGTAAGAGTTTTTTTTAAGCCAGGACTTCCAGTGATGAAAAGAATGATTTGTCATTTTAATATTTACTCTCGTTCCTCAGATGTCTCTCCCATAACATATCTCTTCCCCTTACTGACACCATGTGGCTCTCGGCTGCTGCCCTATATTTCTCCATCAGGAGGAAAAATATGGGATATGGGAACTTCTTACAATTACTTTGCAGAGAATCTGTGCAGGTGAGAAGAATGTGATTATTTGCTTTGAAATGGGAGTCACTCAATATCGGGATAGTTGTATTTTTGAACAGTTCAGCTGTTACTCCCTCATTTGTCTCTTAAAGGGAACCTATCACATATGTTTATTTGCTCTATTGTTATTATGGACACGCACAAGCTAGTGACTGACATGATGTTTGCCTGCACTCGTCGCCTTCTTATTGTGTTAAGATTGCAGCGTTTTCAGTGAATTTCCTATGCTCAAAGTTGGTAGTTGCTGCCAGAAAAGTCCTTTTTGTTCATTAACACTTGTTAGCCCTGCCCACCTGACTGTTATTAACATGTTTCTACCTATTCAAAGTAATAGGTTAATCCGTTATGAGGTGGGTGGGGCTAGCTTCAGGTGGGCAGGGTATGAATTAAACGGACTCTTCATGAAAGCTGGACTGAAAAATGCCAGGTTTAAGCATTAAATACTCTAAAACTGCAGCATCTTACAGAATAAGGGGTCACAGCGAGCATGGAATACAGCAGGTTGACCTCTAGATTGTGCTTGCCCTTCCGCAATGGGGGGCATTATCAATGTTGGAAGGTTCCCTTTAAATAACCTTATCGACAGCCACCGTCTGGGTCGTTTGTCGGCAGCGAAGTCTTTTGAATGTCGCTGCAGTTTGCGGGGTTTTGCGGTACTACTCAAGCCCTGATTACCAGGTGGCATCTCTCGACGATAGCACCGGGGTGATCCCAGGAGAGCGGCAGAGACCTCGGCATCCTGGTGCTTTAACCTTGGATTGCCGCTGGTTCATCACCGCAGCTGCAAATCAAAGGGTTTCCTGCTTGTCGGGAATGATCAGAACGGCACCGGTGACCCGACTAAGGCCCAGGGCGTGGCTGCTCAGTCAGCCATGGGGACCTGGTGTAGGCCCAGGGCTGTATGTGTAACTAGCACAGTGAGCAGGACAGACTGTGGGCTGGGATGTTTTCGGCCGGTGTCTGTTCGGTATACTGGGTGAATGCGGTTGTGAGAGTGGTTTGATTTGTTAGTTACATTTCTAAAGTGTTTAGAAAAAAATTTATATACAGTTATTCCTTCAGGGGATTTTAAAAAAAAACGTACAACAAAAAATAACATAAAAGTGTAAAAAAATGAACTAAAAAAAAATATATATAAAATAAAAAATGTTTAATAAAAAATAATTGTGCATATATTACACAACACACACAAAAAAAACCTTACACTTTTTAGGTATACACACCTGACGTAATTAAACCTGTTTTAGTTTTAATATAATCAAGTTTTAGTGTGAATTATGAATGGTTGTAAAAATAAAAGTGAAAAACAATTTTTAATGTGTTTGATTTTTAAATTATGCAATTAGTTATAAGTGAACCTTTATAACTATTCCCCCATAAAGTCCATACTTGTCTCGATAATAAATACAAAGTCCTCATTCAACTGCGTCATTGAAATAATAAAAAAGTATACAACTAGTTGAATGCAAGGAGGCCAAGAACTAAAAAAATGTTCTACGGTCATTAAACTACTTTTCTGGCTGGGGAACGAGGATTAAGGGGTTATTCTTTTGGCACTTTTTTTAACAGTCATTTTCTTTTAAATCACACCAAGGAAATATGTAAAATTAAAAGTCAGATTTTCATTTTTTTTTTCTTTATTAAATAGCAAAATGTACCACTAGTTTTTTAGTACTTCCCCATTTCTATTACTGTTCTTTTATACATATTTTAGATCGTTGGGGGCAAGGCTAAAAGTAACAGTTGACCTGTAGATTAATACTTTAATAGTTATAAGTGTGAGCTCATCCAAATGCGTCATTGAAAAAATAAAGTTACCAACTGTGAAACGCTAAGGAGGCAAAAACTAAAAAATAAAATATGTTATGGTCATTATCTAATTTTCATGGCGTTCGGATTAAGGGTTTAAAGACGGAAGTCGCAATTGTTATCATAAACACCATGCGCAGTCATTACTTTTTTTCATTTTTCTCTGCAGATGTTGGATTCTTTGTTGTTTTTTTGTGTTATGGATCTCATCCCTGTCATAATGGAGGTGGGTGTCTTGATCTTTACTGTCATTTTCATATATTCAAATTGAGACTTCACTGATAAGTATATTCTGATTTCAGCAAATTACATAGTATAATGTTGTTAAATTGTATAATGAATACATACATAATGTATACTTTCTTTATTAATTCTTTATGATTTTCAAGATCTCTGCTGTAATTCAATAAGAAAAACATTGTTTTTTCTTCTTGGGAATAAAGATTTTGCTTTGCCACGTAATGATCAAACAGATGCACAGTTTGTCACAATGGAATTACTAGCTTCACAAGGTATGTTGGATCCCATTTTGGACCCGTTTTTAGATGAGTTGGATCTGTGTTTTGGACCCAATAAATGCTTATTACAATCGGACAGCTGTGATTTACATTGATTTCAATGTAAAACATGCATCGGCGTTCAGACGAGTGATCGCTGATGCGCATCTCTCTGATGCGGTTTTCAGATTCGTTCAAAGAATTGTCACGTCAGTTCTTATCTGAAAGAGGCAGCAGGCGCCCTATTTAAAACTACTGAATGTGTTTCTCTGCAGCCAAAACGCATCGAAACATGCACCTGCATGTTGGATGCTTTTTGGTTGCGATTGATACAGCGCTTTTGAAAATGTGTTTCAGATCCAAAACATCCAACATACTGTGTGATATAACTATGTTTTTAGAGGAATGGTCCCCACACTTGAAGGATACATATGTTTTGCTGATAAACACCCTGTTGTCACTCAACTGAGTGGAAGATACTTTTTTCTTTGTTTCCACAAAGGAGTCGCCAATTGTTGCCGAGAGACAGTCAGTATGTTATATTAGTAATAGTTGTGCCCAAGACATTGTCTGTGTACTATTCTATTTGTATCCTTACATTGCTCATAGTCTAAATAAAAATAGTTTGAAAAAAATTGTAAACACCCACCTACACCAAAAAAGTATGTTGAAAGTAATGTGAACCAAAACATATAGCGAAAAAAACTTTATTGCAGCACAGTGGACACAAAGAAGGTTAAAAACAGTCAAAAAGACACACAAGTGTACAAAATTACAGGCACAACTATTGTCAGGCATGTAAACCCCACTAACTCTCTGCTACTAAAGCCCAGAATATATAACATCAATCCACATGCATACAATAAGTGTTATACTGCATAACAGTGCATATAACACCATCACCGAAGATAGAATCCCACAAAGATGAAACATATACACAAAATAAGGCAGGTAGATGAACAAGTAATGTTATGATAGGGCTAGTGGGAGGTGACCTATACATTGCGTATTGGCAGGGCTTCTTCAGTGATAAGCGTCCTGTCAAAATTTTGTCATGGGCTACTATATAAGGCGGTGGGTTTAAAGGGTTTTTCCTAACCATCAGCTGCTTAGGCTATTATAAACATGTAGGCAATGGGGTGAATAAGGCTATTACCCTATACTTTGCTCTTCTGATTTTGCTTTAAAGGGGATTTATCGCTTAATCAGTTCAAGTGATTCATTGCACTTTCAGTTTCTCGCTTACAAATCCTGGGGGTTGTTTCTTCCACCTCCCAGATTTGTGTTTAACTGGATGAAGGGGGATGACGTCACCCCCCCTCCCTACGCCCCAATTCACTTTTCAAGCTCGCTCCCGTGTCAGTGTGCCCCCCCCCCCCCCGCACCCGTCCGAGTCCACATGGCACTGTGTCATTTCTCTCCCTATCGCAGATTCAGTCTTATTTTTGTAAGAGCTGTTTTCATACACACTGGACCTGTTTCGTTAGGCAGTCTTCTATGAACTCAGAGCACTGATCTCTTCTCCTCTCACAGATGGAGGTTTGTTTCAGTTGAATCCCAGTCTTCTAAGAATCATCCAGAGCAGCACAGATTCTGTCTCCTTCCTATGTGTACATGCAGGAGAATTAGACACCGGGCACAATTCTTGCTGTTTCTGATTGTAGAAGCAGCTCTGCAGTGTTACTGTGGAGCTGCTGGCTGTGCAGAGTGAAATGTTTGCCGGCCCCCTTATTCTGAATGTGAGAGGCAGAAAATCCACGCTCCAATGAATACGACCAGGGAGGAGGGGACAGACAGAATGTAAATTAGTAGAGCCATCAGCCAATGAAATGAAAGGAGAAGGAATCTGACTGGCACTGGGGAACAGTGTTTACAGAAAACGAAGATAAGGCGGGGGGGGGGAAAGACTGTTGGAAAACATCCTCGGAGAGCTTTGGCAAAATGACATTACAATTGCAAAGTTGATTGTTTTCACTTCCCCTTATTCTAGTAAGACCATTTAATGTTAATGATACAAACCCGTTTAAGCAGCTTGAGGGAAAATATCAAGTTTCTCTAGGTTAATCGGACCTTCTTTCTTGCTTAATTTTATCCTGATTGCCATGGATATCACAAATTGGTGGACAATGGTGACTTACTCCTTGCTGTGTGCAATCTTCAGCACAGGAGTTTATTTATCTATGTTAATGCCAAACTTTAACCCTTAGGGCTTGTCCGTAAGGGTATGTCCCCACGGCACAGAGCAAATAACGGTGGGGACCTTGCCCTTACGGGCAGGAAGTTGAGCCTGAATGGGATGTGAAGAGTAGGCTTGCTGTAGGCAAGCTTGCTTGAAAGTACACTCCTGAAGGGGAAAAGTGTCTCCCATTGAGTTACATCAAGCAGAGATCTTCAATATTAAACGGCATTGATACAGAAACTATTAGAAAGTTGCAGCTGTATTATACAAGAATAAAGCTTTATTTGTAGAAACTGGATAATTATTTTAATATTGCAGTCTAACCTTTGATTAGTTGACACTGAACAGTGAGCTGTCCTGTCCTGACTATTTTTTCCTTAAACAGGTTGTCCGGTGAGCAAAAAAACCCCAAAAACTCTCAAATGGCTTGCCTTCGCTTCATGTAGTTCTTTGTAGTGCTTATGTAGGCTTTTCCTTGCTGTATCCTTTGCTGTGGTTCATCTATGTTCCTCCATCTCAGCCTCAGTCTCAGTGAACACCCTTTTCCTACTTCATGTTGAAAAGCTGTGAGAGGCTGTCCCAAAGGAGTGTGTCTCCAAAGGCTGCCTATATAGAGCCAAACCCTTGTGGTCACCTTATCTCTGGCTTGACATCAGTTCTTTCCTGTGTGCAGAGACACTCCAAACTAGTGAGCTTCCTGTTATCATATTATTATTATTATTTATTTTAAAGCGCCATTGATTCAGGGCTCGCTTTGTAAATTCGAGGGGTTACAATAATTACATTTGTCAAACGAGTACAGATGATAAGGGGATAATGACAATTGGCATGACAAGAGGGAAGACGAGGACCCTACCCAGCGTACGGGCATTACAATCTACAAGGAGGGGGAATGAGACAGGAGTTGAGGGGCAGACATGTCATGTGGAAGATGTAGTGACATGTTTACTATAGTGAAGGTTATAGGCAAGCCTGAGAAATGGGTTTTCTGGTTGCTTTTGAAGCTGGTTGAAAGTGGTGGAGAGTCTGATGTGTTGGGGACAGTGAGTTCAGAGTGTGGGTGAAGCACGGAAGGAGAAGTCTTGGAGACGGTTGTGTGAGGAGCTGATAAGGGAGAGGAAAGACGTGAAGAGGAGAACGGTCCTGTGAGGAGCGGACGACGTGCGTGGGGGGAAGATATTTGGAAAATTTGTCGGCAGTGATGTAATGGAGGGGAGGAAGTGGTCATGGAGAGACTTGTATGGTCATGGTTAGTAGCTTGAATAATGAATTCGCTGGGCAAAATGGGAAGCCAGTGAAGGGATTGGCTGTGGGCGATGAGGCAGAGGACAGTAAGCGAGGTGGAGTGGTGGATAGACGGGCAGCAGAGTTAAGGATGGATTGGAGGGGAGGAAGAGGGTGCTCAGCTGGGTGGCCACACTGAGAATGGATGTTGCAGTAGTTAGGTGGGTAGATGACAAGTGCTTGGGACCCAGCACTTTTTGTAGTGTTCATTAGCGAGGAATGAGCGGAATGCGGAGAGATGTTTTTAGGTGGAGGCGGCCACGGCAGAGGTGAGGGTTTGGATGTTGTGGTTTGAAAGATAAAGCAGAGTCTAGGATTACCCAAGACAGCGGATTGTGGGACCGCGTGAAAGTGTAGAGCGTTGGACTGTAATAGAAGAGTTCAGGGGCAGGGGTTTTTAGTGTTGGATGGTGGAAAGGTTGATGAGTCCTGTTGTTTCTACCACATGTTGTTTTAGGAGACGTGATGAGAAGAAGGAGGAAATGGAGGGGACAGACAGTCAGGGAATCCGGGAGAGTAGAGAAGTGACATTGGCGCCAGAGGATGTAGTGGTTGGGTATCATCAGCATACAGGAGGTAAATGAAAGCCATGGAGGCTATGAGCTGACCGAGGCCCAATGGTGTAGATAGAGAAGAGTAGTGCGACCCAGGGATGACCCTTGGGGGACACACAGAGAGTGGTCGGAGGGAGGAGTGGAGCATGAATGCAGAGACGCTTGTAAGTCGATCAGTGAGGTACGAGGATCAAGGTAAAGAGACATAAAAGTCGTGATGCCGAGGGAGGAGGAGGATTTGTAGCAGGAGGGATATGGTCGACTGTGTCAAAGGCAGGGAGGACAGGTCAAGAGGTGGAGCACAGAGTGAGTGGGCATGAGGCTTTGCAGTTACTAGATCATAAGTGACTTTGGTTAGGGCTGTTTCGGCTAGAGTGGTGGGGGGTCGATAAACCAGATTGTAGTGGGTCATGAAGGAGTGGTGAGAGGAGAGGTGGGGAGGACTTGCTGAAGATAGACGTGCCTGCTGAGGAGTTTGGAGCAAAAGGGAGCAGTGAGATGGGGCGATATGTTGGAACAGAGGAAGAACGGGCGGTAAAGGGTTGTTTTATTTTAGGATTTGGAGTGATAGTAGGCATGATAACGGCAAGAAGGCGGACAGATGCCAGAGGTTATTGATAGTGTTGAAGATATGGGTGAGTGCTGGGATGATAGATGCACTGAGGGTATGGGTATGAGGTGGGATGGCTGTGGGTCAAGACTAAGGTAGGTGAGGTTGATTTTGGACTGTATGGAGGAGAGCTTGTCATGAGGGAACGTGGGGGAAGCAAGTTAAGGAGGAAGAGCAGGTTGCCAAGGGTAAGGGCAGGGTGGTGGGGGAGCTGCGGGACTGAAGCTTCTCTGATGTGTTTGCATCTTCTGGAGGAAACGTGAATGGCAATGTCATCTTGCTGAAAGGAGGGATGCGGGGAGGAGGGTGTGTTGGTTGGACGGAGAAGAGGTGTTGAGTTTGGAATAAATTGTTGGGGTGTGGGACCAGGGAGGATTTGTACGAGTGGTGGAAATAGTTATGTTTTGGCTGAGAGGAGACGAACGGCGGAGTGAGGACTATAAATGTCTGCAGTGAGGTTTGTAAAGGGCAAAGTCATCCATATGGAGAATGAGTTATCATACAGCTGATTTAGAACTGCTGGAAGCCCACAGAAAATGTAACGAAAGTACATTACAAAAGTCCTTACTGTAGGAGAGACTATTTAGATAATTATTATTTCCACTGGACAAACCCTTTAATGGAGCATGTGGAGAGTGGGGCAAACCCTTTAGAGAGATAAAACAATGTATAATTAATTTCTTTTATGTACTGGTAGGGAGGAGAGAAACTTAAGAAAGGGCTGGAAAATTGCCTGTCTGTTGTCAAATGTCTGGCGGAAAAAGGAGGCAGCTGGCTGATGCTCTTTGAACCCACCAAGGAAAAGCGTGAGTAGGAAAAATGGAGTTAGGGGATCGGCTGCATATGGCCAAAAAACAGCCAAATTTTTGCATCCACATTTCAGCCTCAAAATCTGTACCTGTTGTAGTTTTAAGGGTATGTTCACACGACGTCTTTCAGATCGTGATTCGGGACATAATTGCGCTGCAATGCACCACGAAATATGTCCTGTAATTACGGTAATCATAATCAGAGCTATAATTACCTGCCGCCATTCTTCTAAACACATGGGGCCTGATTTATCAAAACTGTCAGTAAGGCCGTGTTCACACGGCTTATTCCCGACGGATTTGTGAGCCATATTGCGCTCACAAATTCCGGCGTTAATAAGGGACGGGGGCGGGCGCTCCCCGGCCCCATAGAAAAATGCATTTTTACGGCTTTGTACGGCCGAAAATTTAATGTTCATGTCACTTTCTCCCCCCGCGGCGGATTCGCCGAGCGGGGGGGAGCGAACGGATTCCACTGTTCTCTATGAAGCAGTGGATTACCTTTAATTACTCCGACGGATTGGCGCCGTACGCAGCGCAAATCCAGCGCGGAGTACGGCGCCAATCCGCGAGAAATAAGCCGTGTGAAAGAGGCCTAAGAATGTCTTAGTTGCCCATAGAAACCAATCAGGGCTTAGTTTTTATTTTTGAAACAGCTTTTGGAGAAATGAAAGCTAAGCCCTGATTGGTTGCTATGGGCAACTAAGACATTCTTACTGTTAGACAGTTTTGATAAATCAGGCCCAGAGTGTCTTGCAGCATGCACAAGTGCACACTGCATGATGTCGTGTGAACATGCCCTAAGGGGTTACCCAAGTATAAAAAAAATAATCATAATAAACAACAAAACAATGCATAATATAAAAAAACCGACTGCACACCGTATTCACCTCTCCAATTGTGTGGCAATCCAAAGAAGAAACTTATTTTTCGTTTACTAGTAGATAGCATGTGACTGAATAAGCAGTAGTCGTGTGCCATACTATTGGCTTCCAAACTTGGCAACAGCAGCCCTGCTATTTTTTTGACATTTTCTGTGTTTTTAACTCCTGCCTTATGAAGGACTTAAAGGGATTGTGTCGCAATTTTTTTTTTGCAGTAATGTGTGTGTTTTCTATCATCTTTTTATTCCCAGTTACTGTAACTTTTTAATTTTTGACCTATAAAAAAAGTTATAAAAGCTTCATTGTGTAAGAGCCCTGCCCCTTCAGAGGTAGTTCTCTGCTGTGTAAATTGCAGGACACAAAGGAAGTTGCCATAAAGTAAATACTGTAGGTAAGAGACTGCAAACAATTCCTGTCTGGTTAACTTCAGTGAGAGCCCCCCTGCTGTGAGCTCAGCATGGGTCTATTGTCTGCAGGAGCAGGGAACCATGATTGTGGAGGCCAGAGGGGCAGCTACTGAATGTCCAGCCCCTCTGTGCTCCAGCAGGCTGCCAGAAAGAGGCTGACAGGTGTGCGACGTGTCCTCGTTCCTAATAAAGTATTGTGCTTTTGTCACTAACGATTTTTGCACAATTCAAGATTTTCTGCTAATTTTATTTCTCTCACTTCTGACGAAAAAATGCTATTTTTAAATAGTTTTTTTGCGTAATATCCTTTTATTTAAAGATTTTGAAACTAATAAAATTCTTCCTTCGACGCAAAAAATTTTTTTTTTTATGGATTTTGGCGCTAAAATCCTCTTGTTTTTGGGTGCAAAAAAGTACTCACGTTTCTGATGCTGAAAATTCGATTCTTCGGTTTTGCCCCCCAGACTCCTTTCGCGGCGGCGGTTGTTGACGCCAGACTCCGTTTCGCGGCGGGGATGTTGACCCCGGGACTCCGTTTCGCGGCGGGGATGTTGACGCCGACTCCTTGGCGGCGGGGATGTTAAAGCCAGACTCCGTTTCGGGCGGGGTTTCGACGCCAGATCCGTTTCGCGGCGGCGGATTTCGACGCCAACTCCGTTTCGCGGCGGGCGGATTTCGACGCCAACTCCTTTGCGGCGGGGGAATTTCGACCCGACTCCGTTTCGCGGGGGGGATTTCGACGCCGACTCCGTCCTCGGCGGAGGTTTTCGACCCAGACTCCGCTTCGGGGTTTTTCCCCTTCCACACGTCGTTCCTTTAGTTTCCCCCTGTCGTTACGCGCTCCCCTTGACACACGTCGTTCCTCTTTAGTTTCCTGTGTACATCGTCCCCTTGCCCACGTTTTTCCTCTTTATTTCCCTCCTGTCGTCCCGTCGTACCCTCGACCCGCGTTCCCTTTTTTAGTTCCCCCTGCTTACATGTGTCCCATCTGAACGTCGTTCCTTTTATTTCCTCCGTCTACACGTCTTTCCCCCTTGACATCTGATCCCCTGTCTACACGTCGTACCCTTTTGCACACTTTCCCCCTTTATTTCCCTCCTGTCGTACACGTCGTTCCCCTGTGACACACGTCGTTCCTAATTGTTTCCTTCTGTCGTACATGTCGTACCTCTCTGACACACATCGTTCCTCTTTAGTTCCTCATGTCGTACACATTTTCCCCCTTTAGTTTTCCCCTGTCAAATGTGTTTCCATCTGACTGACATTTCTCTTTGTTCCTCCTGTCATACAGTCGTTCCCCCTCTGACACACGTCTTTCAGTTTGTTCTTCCGGCATACATGTCGCACCATCTGACAACGTCTTCCCTTTTTTGTTCTCCTGTCATAACATGTTCCCCCCGACATACCATTCTCTTTTTTCCTCCTGTCTACACTGGGGTTCTTTAGGTATGTAACGTTGGCCCCCTTGGATACTGGGGCTTCTTTGCTTTCCAAGTGAAAAGAGTAAGGGGTAGCACACAAGTCTTTGGGATCCGTATTGGGTCAAAAAAGGCACCCAAAAAACGTACGTTTTTCAGAAGCAAACCGCAGCTAAGTGTTTGGATGACTTTTGGGTGCAGCAAAACGCACCCCCTTTTTTATTATAAGCTCCTGCTGCGTCTTTTGGACAAAAAATTGAACGACAATTCCCCTTTAAAAAGATGCAAAGACGCAGAAGAGCTATCCCAATAAATCGTGTGAAAGTTGTGCGTGTTTTAATAAATTGCAATGTAAATCACTTTTTTATTTTTTCGATACTGTTTGGGGACTGACGACGATCCAAACACGTATTGAAAAGCGTTTTGTTCACGGGGTCAAAGAAGCCATGTGAACAACCCTAAAAGTAATCACAATTTCATTTGGTTATTCCTTTTTCAGCTATGGAACAAAACAGCTCCGTTGGTGTCCCCCATCACCAAAAAATGGAGATTCAACCACCTCCCCCTCCCCTTTTGCACAAGGGGGGTGAGGCTTGGTGGGGTTTACCACCAGACCGCCCCCATTCACAGCAGTGCTGTAATACAGGTCTTTGTCATGGACCAAAATGTTTTTATCTTGGATTCTCCTCTGGTAGCTAAGAGCTGGAAACCTTTAAAACTTTATCATTTTTTAATATTTACCACAAATTGAATGAAAACAAAAAAAATTGCAAAAATTTTGTCAAAAATTAACACACAACATTTCATCAATAAAAAAAAAAAAAAAATTGATGACAGATTCCCTTTAAAAGGGTATTCCAACAGTAGAAAATGCTTGTTAGTCTGTCAGGGCATAGCGAAAAAATAGAAGAGAAGAAGCGTACTTACTTTTTAGTCCATTGCCACAGCGGTCCTGGCAGTGCCTTTGAATGCTCATCGTTCACGTGACAGATGCAGCCTGTGATTGGCTGTACTTGTCAAATGATTGAGGAACGTTCATGGCTACAGATGGGAGCACTGGGGGCGGCTTGGGACAGAATTTGGCATCCAAGAAGTGGAGGTTCTTTTTTCTTTTTATTATTCACAACCCCGAAAGACTAATGAGCATTTTCTACTGTCAGAAAACCCCTTTAAGGTTCCCATACACAATAGATAAAAGTTAATTGGGAGAAATTTAACCATTTAAAGGCCAGTGAAGGTGCTATTATAGTGTGGCGGCATTAACCTCTTGTATTACATCATCGCAACTAAGGGAAAGACCGAAAGAGTGAGCTCGTGCCGCTGCTGTCTCCTCTCTGGACAGACCAGGAGTGTAAGAAAAACACTTCCGGGCTGTCTGTGATGTCACCATGCCCCGCAATGCATTATGGGTGTTGCTGGACATGGTGATAGTCGCCGTAAAGACCAGTATATAGCAGCAATACTGAAAACTGATGTTTATTGTATCAGTGATCTGAGGATCACTGATACAAATCCCATATGGAGAAAAGAGGGGAAAAACGGTGAAAAAGTAATAAATAAAAAAAAGTAAAGTAAAACACACAAAGAAAATAAAAGCACGAACACTGCCCTTTATTTTTAACTTGTCACATATACTGTTAAAAATAAAATTAAAAAAAAACTACTAGGATTACTGTATTTTCTTGTCCCGGGCCCTTTCCAAAAAAAAAGGATTAAAAACCCCTCAAAAAGCCTTTCCCCCCCCAAAAAAAAGGCACCAATAAAAAACAGAACTATCACCGCAAAAAAAAAGCCCCACACACTCCGTACACAGAAAAAAAAAAAAAAGGGTTTTGGCTCTTTGATCAAGCAAAAGCAAAAACAGTTTTTCCTTTTTTAAAATCCTTAAAAGATCGCCCACTGTCTTTTGTAGGCAGGCATTTCGGGTTTTTTTCTACAACGACATCGTTTTCAGCATCAAGTTTGCGGCGCCCTTTGGGCCCAAAAAGCAGCGTTAAGGGGTCGGGGCTGTACAACCCCAGCCCTGAACCCAGGCAGCCCCCGGGGAGCGGGGGAAACCTGATCGGAACGCCCAGTGACCTGACAGAGCCCAGGGAACGGCTGCACATTTAGCCCTGGGGACCAAGAGTAGAGTAGTCTGTGTAACAAGCAAGTGATTAGGACAGACTGTGTGCTGCCCTGATCACTGCCTGTGTCAGACTGACAGATTATAATGTATTAGCATATATGAATATGCACATACATTACAAAGTGGTTAAAAAAAAATAAAAAAAAAGTAACAGTTCTCCCTTCATGGGATTTAAAAAAAAAAAAAAAAAAAAGTAAAAAACTTAAAAAGTGTTAAAAAAAAATAAAAAAAAAAATTAGGTATCCACACGACTGTAACGACCTGTAGAATTAATCTTAAGTTATTAAGTGTACAATGTGAATGGTGTAAAAAGAAGTTGTAGTTATTTATAAGTGAACTTAAACTATTCCCACATAACGTACAACTCATCTCGAATAAAACAAGTTTTTATTGTGTAAAAGTAGTAAAACAAAAAATATACAAATTGTATATATCGCTGTAATAGACCTGTTGAGTAAAGCTATCATGTCATTTATACCACTTAGACCACTGTTAAAAATAAAAATGCCTTAAAAAAAATTCTCTCTCATTATTCTGGCGTTTGGCAAATCTAAATAATTTTTGTAATCCTAATTGACCTAATCCGGGTAAGGTTTATTCTCATTTCATGTTAGTGAGAAAAACATTCATATGTGGCTTTTTATATATTTTATGTAAACTTCTGTGTTCAACTGTACATGTAACCAGGGCTGTGAAACAAATATCTACACAAAATGAAGGAAGAGAAACCTACCTGTTCAGATGTCCAGAGAATGATTAGAGTGGGCAGTAACGAGCTACACTACACACTTTCCCTATTCTAACCATAATAGGTGCTTATAGATTACGCTATCCATCAGAATACAGAGCTCTCGTCCTGATAAGGCTGACACCGTCAGGAACCTCACCCAACTAGCTATAGACCCCTATTATGCCCTTACCTGTACATATTGTGCCTACATCTTTATTTCTTTCCACAATCTTGGTCCCATATAAATAGATCTTTATTAATATCCCCGATACATAATACAATATATAGGTCTCTGTTATAGGATTGTGAGCTCTGTTTGTTATCTAGCTTCAAGATTTGTTCCATTTTGAGATATTGTGTGCAGTCATGTTCCTTGATAGGGATTAGGTCAGAATATACCATTATTATGCTTATTGTCAGCACACTGCTCGCCTTTTTGCATAGTCTCCTATTGTGAGATGCAGATGCCGGGCTCCTGCTATGCTTTTAGAGAACGGTATCTCCGTCTCCTCCGCTAATGGTTAGCTTGCATTCAAGGCTTTCAGCCGGTGGAGTGCATACAACTTCCGGTATATCATCTCCGGCAGGAAATCCAGCACGCCGATGCGCTTTAAATGCGGCGGGATGCTGAAGCAGTTAAACTGCATAACAGATCTGTCTCCTGGACCATATGTTCAGGCTCTACAGTTTGTTCTATCTCCCCTTATTGTTTAAATGCTCATTCTGAGATAAGCAATTGTTTTAATTTCTTGCTATATGCTCCATTTCTGCACCAGCCTTTGTTAATAGCTATAATGGCCCTTGCATTGTAATATTTGCTCGCAGATTTACCAACACAGTCTCCTGAGGAAGCACAGTAAGGTGTGAAAACATGTCCGGACAATATGTACGGGCATAATAAACCCCTATTTCTTTCACAGCTCTTGTTACATGTATGTGTAGAAGAAAGTCACACTTTTAAATTATAATTTAACAAAAAAACACTTTTCATGGGCCAATGCTAAAAAAAACAAACCTGTGGAACACAATACATCCCTAGATGAGAAAATTGGGTGAATTCTGGAAGGTTTGACCTGTACTGGTATTTCGGGGGGCTTTGCAAATGCGACGTGGCACCCACCAAAATCTGCCTTCCAAAAGCCTAATCGTGCTCTCTCCCTTGTATGCCTTGCCATGCACCCAAACAGCAGTTTACACCCGTATATAGAGTATTGGTGAACTTGGAAGAAATTGTGTAATAAATTTTGGGATGCTTTTGTTCCATGATTCCTTGTAAAAATGAAACATTTTCAACTTACGGTAAATTGCAGATTGTTGGAAAAAAATAAAATAATTTTCACAGTCTAATGCCCAAGAAATTGTGAACCGCCTATGGGGTTTATATGCTCACTACACCCCTGGATATATTCTTTGAGGGATGTAGTTTCCAATATGGGGTCTTTTTAGGGGTGTTAAGTTTTAGTACCTTGGGATGTCCGCAAACATGTAATGGCGCCTAAAGAAAATGTTAATGAAAATGAGTCCCCAGAGTCCGGTAGGTGCTTCTGCTATTCTGAGGTTTGTGGTTGAGCCAAATAGCGACTAGGGCCAAATATGTGATATCTCTGAAAACCGCAAATCTGGGGAATCAATATTAAGTTGCATTTCCCTGGTCACATCTACCGTGTTCCTCTGAATAATGGATAAAAATTTAAACTGCAAAAAAAATGTAATTTTGAAATTTCACCTCCCCTTTGTTTTGCCTAATGGGTTAATAAACTTCCTAAATGCTATTTGAATACTATAAGGGTTGTAGTTTCTTAGATGGAGTCATTTGTGGGGTCATCTAACATACAGGCCCCTCAAAGCCATGTCAGAACTGGACTGGTCCCTTAAAAAATCAATGTTGCAAATTTTCTTGAAAATGTGAAAACTACTACTAAATTTCTAAAGCCCTAATGTTGTAAAAAAATAAAAAATATAAAGACATTTAAAAACTAATGCCAGCTTACAGTGGATATATGGTAGATGCTAGCTATAAACTATTTTCTCGCCAATGTCATTGGGGGACACAGCACCTTGGGTATAGGCCCTTGCCCTAGGAGATGGACACTAGGTGGACCAAACGTGTTGGGCCCGCCCCGTTGGCCTTTATCCCTCCTGCTGATGCCAGGCTGTTAAGTTTTCAGCCTAGTGTCCATAGGAGGCAGACACTGTTCCGCAGCTCTCTAACGGATCATTTAGGCGCTCCAGAGCCCTCTCTGTCATTCCTGAGGGTCCATGCAGGGGCCTGGCGGTCCCTGAGGCCACCATTGCCAGCGGGATTCGGTCTGCAATTCTGGAAGTCTGTCGGTCTAAGGGGGAACTCCTTCCGTTTCGGGTCACGAGCAGTTGGTGCCTCCTGGGCAGTTCAGCATCAAGCGTCAGCCCAGCTCTGGGACTGCTCGTGGACATCCCAAAGTGCTGTGTCCCCCAGTGAAATTGCCGAGATAATTGAATTTTTGTACTTAACATAAAATCCTTTTCTCGTCCGATTCATTGGGGGACACAGGTCCCGCCCTCATTTTTTCTCCATGGAATCGGTGTTCTCTTTTGTTCCTCCTCTCGGCCACAGCTTTTTTACCAACTGATCAGCCTGGTGTCAGCAGGAGGGATATAGGCCACCGGGGCGGGCCCAACATGTTTGGTCCGCCTAATGTCCGCCTCATAGGGCAAGGGCCTATACCCAAAGTGCTGTGTTCCCAATTAATCGGACGAGAAAAGGATTTTGTGTGGTATAATTATCTCTCTTGCACGCAGACATTTTTATACTTTGAAAATGGCAATTTTTTTTACGACATTTTGATATTTTTCAGAAATAAACAAGGATTGTATGGCCCAATTTTTTTTTTACTAATTTAAAGCAGGGCGACATGTCCCAATACAAATGAGCCATAGCTTTGGTGTATTTTGCGGCAAAAAAACTTTTGACGCCGTATTCTCTATATAAATGAACTGTAATATACCAAAGCTAAGAGCATTATATGCTGGGCACGACATATATATATATAGTAGCAATGATACGCTGTGCACCTCCATAACGCATTGCGTCTGAGGCACCTGACATACACTAGTAATGATACGTTATGTGCCTCTGTAACGCAATGCGCCTCAATAGGCGCATTACATACAGTATCAATGCTATGATATGCACTTAGATTGTGCAATGCGCCTTTTTAGGCGCATTCATTTTACTATGCAAGGTATAACAAACATCAGATTTTTGAAAGGATCGTACTTTCAGGCGCACTTTACACTGATTAAATGCGCCTAAAAACTGCAGTAGTGACGCCAACTTTCGAACATGTTGCCCAAAGTGTCACGAGAAACAAATCTGAATCACATGGATAAGTAAAAGTATCAAAGTTATTCTCGCATAAAGTGACGCGTAAGATTTAAAAAATGGGGCTCTGCCAGGGAGGTCAAAACTGGCGGCGGCAGTAAGGGGTTAAAAATATAAGGAAATTGTCACTGACTAGATTGGTATTTTGTAAGATTTTCCTGTCTCTAAGCTCAGCATTTTGAGCAGCATGAGATGTGAGAATGCTAACATATATGTATTTATTCTCAGATCCGATCCTCCATCAGACGGCCTCTGACAAGCTCTGTAACCTGCTTCCTCTGACTTTCTTCAGGTGAGTTGTTTGGCAGGTGCAGGTTATATTCACCACTGTGCACGTCTTATGTTTCTGCTTGTGATTACAGATTGGCTCCTTGTATCCCAATGGATGGTGTAGTAAAGCAGCAGGACTTACTGTCTGTTGCACTGGAGATGTATGGCAAATTTGTTGAGCTCTTTGTGGATGGAAATCCAGTCCTTGATCAGGTACATTAATCAGGCAGTGTGTACAGAGCACTGCATTCATACATTACACTCTCTATTCTAAAGCGGTTTCATTTCTTCAGATGGATACCAATGAGGTTTTCAGCAATGCCCGACAGTTCTTGCTTAACTGTATACTGAAATGCCCACTTCCCAGCACTGTATTCAGAGGTCGCCTTGCCAAGGTATGATATTAATAATAGCACCAGCCCCCATCTTACTGTATGTTAGGTCTTTTTTAAAATAGATGTCTCATTTGAACACATTTTACATTAAGGGAAGGCCTATAGTTCTTGTTATATAAGCTCACTTATAACTTGTCAGGTTTTGTCACTGATTTTTGGTGAGGATTGAGCACTGAAAATCCATGTCAATCTATAGCACGGTGCATATGGATGGGGTTTTCTAAGCCTATTGTCCAGCAGTGGGAAAGGGAAACCTGTCGTCAATTCTTTTGTGAATTGGTATCACAATTCACCTTCTACAATGCATAGGGGGAATACCTGGCAGAATGTGTATGAAACATGACATATTGGCAAAATCTACAAAAAACATCTGCCATGTGGGACCTTACCATTAGGCAATGTTCACACGGCTTATTTTGGGTCGGATTTCAGCCCGTAATTCGTGCCGTACTGCTCAAATTACGGGCTGAAATCCATCCCAGTTATTACAGTAATCCACAGTTCTCATAGAGAACTATGGATTCAGTCTCCTCTCCAAGCTCGCGAAATACGGCGAGCGGGGAGAAAGTGACATGTCAATTATTCACGGCGGTATACGCGTTGTGGATAATGAATGTCTATGGGGCCGGCGAGCTGCCGCCCCGCCTCCGCTGCCGAGCACATGGCGTAATTGCGGGTGAAATACGTCCCGCAATTATGCCGTGAATAAGCCGTGTGAACTCGGCCTTAATTTACAGAACAGTTGATGTGAGTTGTATGAACAGGCTTTAAGGAAAAGTAGGAAAGTTCAGACATACTGCTAGTGCAGCTGGTTTAGCAGCACAGTAGCCTGGTAGGGGGTCTAGCATTAAAAGCTTCAGTGTATACTATCTCTCTCTCGATCTCTCTCTCTCTCTCTCTCCCTCGATCTCTCTCTCTCTCTCTCTCTCTGCCACGATCTCTCTCTCTCTCTCTCTCCACGATCTCTCTCTCTCTCTCTCTCTCGATCTCTCTCTCTCTCTCTCTCTCTCTCTCTCTCTCTCTCTCTCTCTCTCTCTCGATTTCTCTCTCTCTCTCTCGATTTCTCTCTCTCTCTCTCGATTTCTCTCTCTCTCTCTCTCTCTCTCACTCTCTCTCTCTCTCGATCTCTCTCTCTCTCTCGATTCTTCTCTCTCTCTCTCGATTCTCTCCTCTCTCCTCTCTCGTTCTCTTTCTCTCTCTCTCGATCTCTTTCGTTCTCTCTATCGATCTCTCTCGCTCTCTCTCTCTCGATCTCTCTCGTTCTCTCTCTCGATCTCTCTCGATCTCTCTCGATCTCTCTCGATCTCTCTCCATCTCTCTCTCCATCTCTCTCTCTCTCTCCATCTCTCTCTCTCTCTCTCTCTCCTTCTCTCTCTCTCTCTCTCTCTCTCTCTCTCTCTCTCTCTCTCTCTCTCTCTCTCTCTCTCTCTCTCTCTCTCTCTCTCTCTCTCTCTCTCTCTCTCTCTCTCCATCTCTCTCTCTCTCTCTCTCCATCTCTCTCTCTCTCTCTCCATCTCTCTCTCTCTCTCTCTCTCTCTCTCTCGATATTTATTGTGGTCAGTAGATGGCAGGATAACATAATGATGCTACCTCCTGCTGTTACTAACCCCTTAGTGATAAGACTATTTTAAGCTTTGAAGGGGTTTTCTCACCATGCAGTTTCACAGAGCCACAGCCAGCTTTAGAAACAAACATGCTGTTTGAACTGTTTGTTGGTGGGTCTATAGCAGTGATTGACATATCAACTTTGCTGTTTCTAGCTATTCCTGTTACACTTTATAAATCTCCAGCACTCATGTTGGTGTATTACACAAGCTGCTAAGATTTAAAGTGTTTACTTAGCTAAATGAGAAGCTTTCATAGTCCGTAGCTAGAGAGAAGACTCTGCAGGAGGTGTCTCACTATGGATGGAATGAGTGACTGACGGCAGCTTATAGCAATGATGAGAGAGTAGGTACAGGTGGTCGGTAGCCAGATAAATATGTGTGCTGTAGGAGATAAAATCTTCTTTATCTACTGACCAAAGAAAAATCAGCAAAGCAATGTATTTACAAAAAGTCATCAATTATCTGTCCCTATATGTTCATAGCTAATCATTGTAGCCCCTCACTTTTTTTTGTTTCTTCATCGGCGCTTAGAAATGTAGCTGTTTCGCAAATTAGATAACTTTTTATTTTCCTGTAGACATAGTGCTTGCTTTCTGCGAAACATGTTTTATTTTTTAAAGGCACCATTTTGCGGTACATGTAACTTATTGGTCAACCATTTTTACATTTGTTTGACATTTACACCGGTCACTGTGGCATGATAACTTTATTCTTTGAGTCAGTACGACTGCAGCAATACCAAATTTATGTAGGTTTTTTTTTTTCTTTCTGCTCAACATTTTACTTTTTACAGGAAGATTTGTGGTTTTCGTTGCTCCCATTTTGGATCAAAAAGTAGATAATAATTTTTTTTTTTTTATGGTTGGGGGACTTAAATATGCAGTAATTTTTTTTTTTTTAACCATAAACTTTTTATTGGTCAGATTTAAAGTAATACAAACAGAATACAGTATATGTCATTGTAAGACCAAATTTCAACTTTTATCCCCAAAACACAACCCAGCCCACCTCCCAAGTCCAGCTCCAGATTCAGAGCAGTAAATATCCATTACAATCAATTAGCAGTGCAATATTAATAACAGTCAGTTCTTGTCACAATAAAAATTGTACCTGGCTGTCGGACGGCCTCCATCCACACAACTGCCATAGACACAGTCCCAGGAACCTCTACACCGAGATCCCCAACACCCTCTGCCTAACTAAATTCGGTGCAGCAAGACCAGAAGTATCCAGCCATTTAGCCCATATTTTATTATACTTAGGTTTGGCTCCTCTCTTATAATACACCCCTCTCTCCAGAGCAATCAGCCAATTCACTTTATTAACAAACTCCTGTGCTGACGGAGGTTCTGCATCCAGCCATTTTGACGCTATTAACTTCCTTGCCATAAATAAAAGCCTAGATATTGCGATTTTCTCAGCCTCTGAAACCGTTAAGTCTCCTACGTATCCCAAAATACAAACCAACGGATTCATTTCCACTGCAATTTGAAAAATTTGCTGGATCAATTGGACAATAAAAATCCTATATTGCTCTAGTTTAGGGCAATGCCAGAACATATGCATCAGAGAGGCCGGGTGCACATGACACCTATTACACAGAGGGGAGGCCCTAATTCCAATTTTATGCAGAAATAGAGGAGTTCTGTAAACTCGATGTATTAAGAATAATTGAGAGATTCGATGCTGTTCACTCACTGAAATCAATGGTATGGTCCTCAGTATCTCCTCCCAAATATTAGGCTCTATAGGGCCAATATCTCCTTCCCACCTACTACGTAAATCTATTGGGTTTCTAGAAAAAAAGTTTGCCAACAAAAGTTTATATAAAGTGGATATCAGTCCCTTCGTTGTTTTGATGTTCTTGACCCTATCTATCGGAGTAAACTTGGCATTATATTGAATTGTGTCTGATTTTTCTGCATTATAAGCGTGCCTAAGCTGTAAGTATTTGTATAGCTGTGTATGCGGTAAGGCAAATTCCATTTGCAATTGCTGAAAACTTTTAAGCACCCCCTGATCTGTAAGCAGTTGAGAGACATATTGAAGGCCCCTAGATGCCCATGACTCAAATCCCTGGAGCACAAAAAGTTCGGACAACCAGGGGGTATTCCAAATCTCGGTATAGGATGTGCAGCCCTGAAGCCCAAAATCCACCCGTAATTTCCACCACAGTTTATGCATCAGATATAAAGTTGGAAACTTTTTGGAGTGCACTAAAAAAGTTTTTGCCTCCAGTTTACCATAAAGATTGGGAGAATTAAAATAGTGGCGTTATAGTTTCAAGTTTAAATCCTTATCCCCCTCCCCATCCCAATCTCTCATATATTGCAGTTGTGCTGCCAAGAAGTAAACTGCTGGATTAGGAATTGCCAACCCTCCCTCGTCCTTTGCCAATTGCAGAGTTTCTAGCTTTATCCGGCTTGATAAGGGCTCTGAAAAGAATTGGATTTCAATTCTTTGAAAGACGGACCCGACAGGCGCGATGGAAACACGCAGCATCGATCTCTCATGTGAACGCCGCTGCGTGTTCCTCATTGCGGGCAGTGATAAAGTCACTGCTCATTGTTAGATGCGTCTCTGGGTCCGTCCTGTCTGTCCCAGAGTCGCATCTAAAAAGCGAATGTAGACACGGATGCAAGACGCCATGTGTACATACCCTTAGTGTGAAACCGACAGTCATCCAGCCCCGCCTAATAGGCACACAGTAAGGGCAGACCTAGAGTACCTCATTCGGCGCCTGAATGCCATGGAAACCCAACAACACACCACGATAACTCTGCATGAGTGCCACTATACTGACGGAGGGAGCAAACCTTTTTTTAAAATCATGTAGATGCGTGATTACTATTGTCCATGGCATTTAAGTGGTTAAACTTACAGGATCAGAGGTTATTCCCCTCCCAGCTGTTAGAGCAGGAGCCTGTCATTAGACAGCCGCAGCCTTGTGTCATTTTGCATGGGATTCCTGTGCAGCCTTAGGCGGGGTTCACACAGCTTATTCAAGCCGTAATTGCGGGATGGATTTCGCCCGCAATTACGGCTTGAGTACAGGGCGGGGGCGGCTGCTCGCCAGCCCCATAGACATGCATTATCCATGCCGCGTATCCCGTCGGAATAATGTGCATGTCACTTTCTCCCCCGTCGGCGTATTCGCCGAGCGGGGAGGAGAGACGGAATCCATAGTTCTCCATGAGAACTGTGGGTTACCATAAGGCCTGGCACGGATTTCAGTCATACTGCAGCGCAGCACGGCGCGCAATACGGCTGAAATCCGTGCCCGAAATAAGCCGTGTGAAAGAGGCCTTATTCTGATCAGGGTGTAAAAAGGCAGATAGATCAGAATAACGCCTCTTAGTGACAACAGGGTGTATGAATGGTCACTAATGGGTTATAATATAACCTGAAAAAACATCAAAACCACAAGCCAATAGCGTAAATCCTAGGGACCACAAAGCAGATAAAACTTAGCTTTTAATAAATACAAATAAAATGTAAAGACAAAAAAACCTAATCTATCTAAACCAATACAAAACTAAATCCTACATCTATGGCTACCTATCAAATAATGGTGTTCCCACCCCGTACCTAAACTACCAACACCCTATACTAACTATCACTGTACAAAAAAAAAAAAAAAACATAAACAGGACAAAAACAAAGATGTATACATTCAGTTATCCCAAATGAATCTGGATGAATTCATAAATCAGACGCGTTTCCCCCCATAGTAATTGGGGTTCATCAGGGAAAACGGGAATATGTATACAATACACTAATAACTAGTTTAGATAAACTTACTGCCCTTATTAGAAATGCAAGGATGAGTGCTGATAGTCCGGTGGATCCCAGAGATAACTGCGTCTTTCTGATGCGTCTTTCGAATCCGTTCAGAGTTGACCTGTCAATTCTTGATCCGTTTGATGCAACAAGCACCCTATTTAAAACTATAGGGTGCATTCCTGCTGCAGCAAAAAATGCATCCAAACACGCACCACACTTTTGATACGAAAATGTATCAAAAAACGCCGTGTGGACATACCCTTACTGCTATAACTACTTGTTCTTGGATGTTACTTTCATTAGCATTATGGTTGTCTTCTAAGGGCTATTTGTAATTCTAAGACTGTATAAATGTAACTACTAATTTATATCCTGTTAAATGGATTTTCTCGCTATAAAGATCATATCTCTAATGATGGGGACAGTAAAAATAAGCACTTTTGCAATTGGTTTGCATTACCTAATTCACTTACTATAGCAGATATGAGCTAATCTGTGCATCTATAGCTATTTCTGCAGCAGCTGGATGGGACACGCCCCCGTTTCTGTGATTGGCTGACTGACATTTCATTCAGCCTGTTGAGACATGCCCCCTACACTGTGATTGACTGCCTGTACTCTGTGCCTACTCCCCTCTGAGCTGTTGAAATTGAAAGTGAAACAAACTGCCTGGGCTGACTGTGTGTGTATAATAAAGGCTGTTTCAGCTCCTCTCTATGCCCCTTCTCCCAGTGAGAGTTATATGTAAAAGATCTGGGCAATTACTGAGTCTCTAGATGCTAGATTCACTCTTTCCTTATATAACACAGTCTTATACATTATCCCCGCCCCCCCATATAACACAGCCTTATACAGTCTAATCTACCTTGTACCTGATAACAGAGGGGGAGGAGGCAGCATACCTTTCTCACTTTAGTTTTATCAGTTCAAGCTTTATGTATAATGGTTTACACCCATGCAGGTGTTCTGGTTACAATAAGCCTATGGAGCCTGGAGATGACAGTTCTGCAGACATGAGAACATTGCAGGTGGTCTGCAGAACTGTGGCATCCTCTCCCTTCCACTGCTCACACACAATGATATAACAACTCTTCAGTGAGGGAAGACCCGCCTACTGGGAGGAGAGACACATTGCTGGATTTGAAGCTGTAACAGATAGAAACAGATCAAGTGTGTAATGATAAAACCCCTTTAAATATCCTGAGACACCATATGAATTAAATAGAAATGTCCCAGCAGGCTTCCTATGGTGTACGTACCTGTTTTATTGGGTTGTTGATGAAGTAGTTCAAAGTGTTCCACCAGAGATGTCATGGTGCCCCACCTGGCCAGTAAAAGGCCAAGATGTTTTTTAAGGTTGTAGAATAGCCCTCTCATCATCTTAGCACCCAGCTTTCTACCTTGAAGGAAGGCTTGAAAAGGCTATTGAAAAGGCTATTAGACCTTTGCCGCCACTTGTGAGACGCCAAACAAAGTAGTGCAGAGGTGTGCACCGGTGCTCCAAATCCAAAAGATGATACTGTCTCCAAGTATAGTGGAGAGGCGATCCTTGCCCATCTCTCTGTCTAAGCTACATCTGCACAACATTTTAGTAGGTGAGGGGCACACCGCCCGGGCCCAGTCCTCTGCCTGCTCAGGAACACCCCTGGACTGCCTCCAAACTGGACAGTACAACCCTTTTGGGATTAAGGATTAGAAAAGGGTTTGTTTTATTTCTACAAACAATGGGGCATATTGTCTATGGCAACTGTGCTAGATTATTACCACATTTTGCACCAAAATATTGGCATAAATGTTGTAGATGACCATTTGTCAGTTTTAGGTAGTTCTGCATAGTGTCCGATAAGAGTTGTGGTATAGTGGGAAGAGGGTATAGCTTACAATGCAATGCCAAATATTTGGCACCAACTAATAGGTAGTGTAAACCTAGACTAGACAGCCTGAGTAAGCACCAGATATATCACAGTGGGGTATAATAAATCTGCCACTTGTTTAGACTGATTTTACACTTTCTAAGTATTAATAAATGCAGCGCAATGTTTCACCAGCCATGGACTGTCTCTGGTATTCCAATTTATACAAATGAATGGAGCTAAATTCCAATACAAGAATGGAAACGCAAACCTTTTTTGTAATCCTGAACATAAATATTTTACCTAACAGTTCTACTGATGGTATTATGCTGTGTTATATAGTCATTTCCATCTCATTTGCAGATTGCGGCTTCCTGGGAGGAGAAGGACCCAGAACTCACTGGGCTGCTGAAGAATATCTGTCAACCATCGCATGATGACCTGTTTGATGAACCTGATCTTTTCTAATCATTGAACTTTGTGATGAGATACTTCATGCAAAAACAAATGTAAAATAAGGTCCCTCAACTACTTTAATGAGGTTTTCATCCTATTACCAGTCGACTGTGCAAGCAGTCTCGGGACGTGAAATTGACTATTAGGAACAGCTTATTGGGAACTTTTACATTCTGTCTGTTGGTCCTATTCACATACACATCAAGGCTAAATGGCTAGCTTAAAGGGGTTTTGCCACAAAGTGAGTTCCTTACCTCTTATCTGTTAAGGAGAGAATATAAACAAAGCATGCTGACTCGTGAACGGCGGCAGGGGTGAGCGGGAGCAAGGAAGCGTCTCTAAAATTTACTCAAATAATAACATTATAACAGTGGATTCTCTGTACAGCAGACAGACTCATACACTGCACTTTCTCCCCAGCCCCTTGCAAGCTCCTTCATGTTCCCTGTCATCAGATAAGAAGTGCAAACACCCAAGCATGGTGTCTAAGGTAAACTTTCAGGAAACTAAGGGGGACTGAGCAATGCTGTAGCTCTCACAGGATTCACTTTTTGTAATCACATATATTTAGAAAAATGATTACCCATTTTGGAGTATCCCACATCAACATTACATCGTGGCAAACACCCTTTAAGAGTATTTGGTAAAGAGATTTAGTATAATTTATTGATTGAAATTCCTTCTCCCCCACCCTATCGGCAGCCTTCAGTGTTCACTGTGTGAAGGTGGAGTTGACTGTCAGTCATGCTGTAGAATTTTGTTCTGGACTTTCTCGGGAACAGGGATATCAATAAATAACAAATCTATTACTACATTATTATCTATAAAGCTGCCCTATTCCATATTCAGTGTGATAGGTTCCCTTGAGGAAGGTTTCACAGAGGGCTTTGTTGCCCTCCCTTTTGCAGAACTGCCCCTGCAGTTTTTTTTAGCCAAAGCCAAAAATGGATAAAGTAGGAAGTAGTCCTTCCTTTATATATCCCATATGTCCACTCCTGGCTCAATTTAAAAAAAAAAAAAAAAAAAAGGCCATGTGTGAAACCACTCTTTATGGTAAGATACATTTGTTGCACGACGTAGCATGATATAAAAAAAAAGCTGTGATTTTATTCAACAGTGACCTATTAACGTCTGTAAATAATTTATTCAAAAAATTTGATACCTGTTAACATCATAAATTATTCATGTGTCTATGTATGTTCATGTTAACTACCTCAGCACACAGAGGAGACGACAGCACTGCTCTGCAGTAAACTGTTTTTACAGCATTCAGCTTTGTCACCCAGACCACCTCCTGTTGAATTCAGATCTAAGTTCAGAATCAGTAGAACTGCAGGTGGTCTGGGTGCGAGCAGCCAAGGAACTCAGTCTGGTACTTGTGAAGGGCTCTCTGTGTTAGGTGGGCTCAATGTAAAAATGTAAATACTGTATGCACTCAATTTTCTGTACAGAAATCCTTAAAAACATTATAAAAACGTACAAGTTCTACATCTTATATTTTTCCAAACACAAGCCAGTCCTTCAGCTGGCGAGCTGCTGTGCTAATTCTGGTTTCATTGCTTGCCCTTCCATAGTTCCTGAGGGGATGGCAGGTTCTGTATCTGGGGGTTTTGCAGGGCTCTGGGTGAGTGGATGCACCATGGACCTGTGTACATTGAGGTTGTGGGCCTTCTCAAACCGCCGGCCACACTGGTCACAGGCAAAGTCCAGCTCAGTCTCAGCCTTGTGTTTGGTTATGTGGTACTTGAGGGATGCCCGCTGCCTGCACTGGAACCCACACACTTCACATCTGACAAAAAAAAAAATAGAAGTATTAGGAAATTGCAGTCTTTCCATTTACTGTAATTCTACAACTGCACAATACATTTTTTTTTTTTTATAATTTTATTGACACCAAAGGAACAGCCAGTAGTATAAAGATACAGGATAAACAATAGTCTGTGTCCATTTTACAAAAATAACCCCTCCCCCCAACAATAAACAACCCCCACCTGCACAATACATTTTAACAATAATGCTTGCAATGTACCTAAAATTAAGCAACCTTGCAAATTTTAATGTAAAATCTGCTGTTTTGTGGCTACAGATCTTATGTCTCTTAAGGCCGTGTTCACACGGCTTATTCCCGACGGATTTGTGACCCGTATTGAGCTCACAAATCCGCCGTGAATAAGGGGCGGAGCGCGGCGGGGGCGCCGCTCCCCGGCCCCATAGACTTGCATTATCCACGGCGCGTATTGCGCCTGGATAATGTGCATGTCACTTACTCCCCGCCCGGCGGATTCGCCGAGCGGGGAGGAGCGACGGAATCCACTGTTCTCTATGAGAGCAGTGGATTACCGTAATGACAGGGACGGATTGGAGCCGTACTGAAGCGCCAATCCGTGCCCAAATAAGCCGTGTGAACGAGGCCTAATGGTTACAAAGAAACAGTGTATTGTGATCCTGCCCCCCAGTTTTTGCTAAACTGTATTCACAAACTACAGAGGGATTGTTCAAATAATGGGCTGGACTGAGGTACAGTAGCTCTGCGAGTAAGAAGTTAGTTGTTATACAGCGCAGGTCTGAAATCAGGACAAGCTAAAATTACCTGATTTACTTTTAGAATAGGCACAATTATCGTTTTTTATCTTTAATTAAAAAAAATTTAAAAAAAAAAAAAAAAAAGACAGACACCCTGATACAAAAAATTTAAATATATGTAAATGAGGCAACTGCAGTTAAAAGCATGCACTTTTGTACTACGGTTTCCCCTTTATAGTATATGGAGCTGTCTGCTGTACATTTACTGTTTTTTTGGGGGGGCTATTCAATTGTATACACTCAGGAGATAGCAAAAACATAGTGTGAATGGGGCATTAAAATGACATATGGAACATAAAATAACAGATTAAAATAGAAGCTTAAATGAGGTTGTCCCACTATCGATATTTATCACCTATTCAAAGGAAGTCTTTGAAAGGGGGCTTTTGGGGAAAAAGTGCATAATTTTTTCAAAAGGGATGCGGAAAATGAAGAGAGCCTAGTACAGCACTATCTACAGGATAGGAGATAAATGTCTGATCCATGGGGTACAACTGATTACAATAAAGGGAGAGGAAATAAAAATGTTGGCACCACTTCCCCTTAAAACCCGTCAAAAAATTACACTTTCTGTAACGGGGTTTAAAGCTCCTGATGGCCCCATTTTATCAAGATAAATGCTTTCTTTGCTTGAATGCCTGTCCACACTGGTCACAAATGTAATTCCTCTCTTCTGGGTGAAGGAAATAAGTGGTGTTAGGCAGATTTGCTAGGGTTTTAAAAGGGTTAAAAACACAACCCCTTACCAGTGTGAATCAACTTGACATGGCGTTGCAGGTAGCGGTCAATCATGAACACCTTGTTACAACCAGGATGAGGGCATGGTCGTTCCCCCGGATCTCTTTTATATCCCTTAATAGTTTTTTAAAAAAAGAAAAAAAGTTTGGGGTTGTCCTTTGATAAAGGAAACAACAATGACCTGTTTAGTGCAGCGTAAATAACATTGGGTTTAATGCACAATTGTTATGATTATGTGGATGCCAAAATTTATTTATGCTTTACTATTTTTGCACGATAAAATACTTTTATATGTTCACAGGGTGTAACTGCGCTGCAATACGCCGGAAGTATGGTCCGCAATAACAGTAAATCATAGCACTCATTGAGTGCTATAATTTTAAAGCGTATTTCCTAATGCATAACACGCATTGTGAAAAAGAAGTGAAAATGTCAATTCTCGGCCTTTAATGGCGGGGGGAAAAACGAAAATGGGTTGGGGGGCCCCTTTCGTCTAGCGCATTTTTTGGAATCCCACCCGCCGTTCCCCCGGAAACTGAAATACTTTGGGGCCCTATAAGCCATGTGAAATCACTTTTAAATTTTTAAGGAAAGAAATCACTCCCTTTCCCCCAAGACCTTTAAGAAATTTTTAAATTTTTTCCATCAAGGGATTTTAAGGGCTTGTTTTTTTTTGGGGAAATTTTTTAGTATTTTTTAAATTTCCCCAAAAAGAGGTACTTAATTTTTTAAATAAAATTTTTACTCCTGTAATAGATGAACAAAAAACATCTATTCTATTATATATGATATCTAAAAAGGTCTTCCAACAGTCTTAACCCCTTAAGGACCAGCCCATTTTTTTTTTTAAATCTTTTCCCTTTTTTGTTCCTTTCCTAAACCTTTTCAAAAGACAAACTTTTTAAAAACTTTTTTTTGACAGACCTGTGGTTTTGGGTTTTTGGGGGTGAAAATTTGGATTTTAAATTTTTAATGTATCAAAAAAAATTTTTCTGGAGAGGCAAGGGGAAAAAAAATATTTTTGGGTGGAATTGGGGGGAAAAAAATGCAATTGCACAATTTTTAAAGGGGGGTTTTTCTTTTTTGGGGGGCTTAACTGAAATATTTAAATTTAACTTAAATTTCTTTGAGTCGGGAAAAAAATTCTGGTGCTGCCAAATGTAACTTTAGCCTGCAACAGACAGCACCTGCCATGTATGGAGCAGGGCCCGGGCGAATGGGGCACCTCCAATATTTTTAATTTTTTTTCAAGTTTTCCTTCTGCCCTAAAATAATAAAAAAAGATGCTTACCAACCCTTGCTAACCCCTGGGGGTTTCCCCCAATGGCGCCCTTTCCACAACCCCCAACTCAAGTTTTTCTGTTTTTTAACACCAACCCTACAGCCCAAGTGCCCATACATGCAAAACAGGCGATCTGAGCATTTACGCACTACCAGGCAAACATTTAATTTTTTTTCGTTTTAAAATTTTTAAAGTACCCAATTAGGGGGAGGGTTTTTAAAACAACTTTTAAACCCCCTTACCCCCCCGGAGCCATTTTCCCCTCTCTGACAGAGCCCCATTTTGAAAATTTTTCCCGGGGTTCACTTTATGTGAGAAAAACTTTTTTTGAAAAATTTAACCTATCCATGTGATTCGGGAATTTTTTTCTCAACCCCTTTAATATTAAGATAGTAAAAAAATTTTTTTTCCAAAAAAATTTGCTTTTTTTTAAATTTGTGAAAAATATCAAAAAAATTTAAAAAATTTTAAACCAATTTTAACTTAAAAAATTTTTCGGGCATGTAAGACAAAAGTTTTTTCCACTAAAAAAATATTTTTTAAAAAACTAGCATCTACCATATGTCTCCCTGAAATTTTGGCCCCAATTTTTTTAAAAAGTCTTTTTTTTTTTTTTTTAACGACATTAGGGGCTTAAAAATTTTTTGTAGAAATTTTTAAAATTTTTTCCAAAAAAATTTTTAAAAGCACTTTTTTTTGGGGAAACCGGTCCAGTTCTAACGTGACTTTGAGTAAACCTTTA